>VDFB02182335.1:0-29560 GCA_007258455.2 Sequoia sempervirens
GCTGGTGGTGGATTGATGATATCATCAATGTTAAAAATCACATCCATGATATATGCTTGATATAATATTGCTGCATTAAATCATACAAAATAGTCCATGTGCATACAAAATTAAGATCATATATTTAATTGAAATAGGATGAGCAACATATATATTAAGCTCATATATTTAATTGAAATGCACATATATATACATTGATTGTTCAACTCAAGAGCATGTCCATACAAAATTAAAATTAAATGTATGTACATGTATTTAAAATAAAAAAATATGATGCATAATTTTCATGCGTGCAAATCATTAAACTAAACTATACATACATACATATACAAATTTCAAAATTTAAGAACTATTATGCAAATTTTTAATACATGCACATACATACTAAACAATAAACTTGAAACATTCACAAAATCTCATTTTATGACTAACACACACACACACACACATATATTACAATTTTTCAGCAGGAGAAATCATGGTCTAGTAGATAGTCATAAAATATATGCTATTATATACTATTCATTATAAGTTCATAAATTCCACCAAGATTCACAAAATCCATGTCACTAAAATATCCATATAGAACCAAAATCATAGATTCAGATCACTAAAATATCCATTTGGAACCAAATTTATAAATTCATAACCTAAAATATCCATAGTTCTGGGATTTATATAAATTCATAACTGTTTGAGATCATTTGTTTTGGTTATAAAGCTATTATGGCTCTCTCATAGATCTTCAGAACAACGTGTTTCCTTTTCCAAGGTCAGGGTTCTCCTCCTCTATTGTGTGGAGTGCTCATCTATGATCCATCCATAGCTCAGCCGGCATTAACAAGGGGTTTTCATCCTGAATGCAAACATCCTCACAGGAGGTGCGACACATTCTTCATTTTGAATAATGTTGATTTGATCTTGGATGGTTCTAGCAAAAGCATTGATTTGTGATTGCAAACGAGCATGCTCATTGATTTCAGGTGGTGGAGGTGGGGGGTTACGAGGTGGAGTGGATGGAGGTGGAGGTGAAGGTGGTGGAGATGGATGGCGTGGAGGTGGATTACAAATATTATTGAATGGATCCATGTGATCTTTAAGATATGAGTGAACCTGCATTAGATTTGTAATTTCAAGATGTAAGATACATGTTTAGGAAATACCTTTAAAACATTCAATATAAATGTCCTTAAATAATTGAATACAAATGATAAAATTATATGTAAGCCTCATTTATATGTCTAAGGCACATGTTATTTGAATGAAAATACAATTAACTATTGATATTGTATAATCTTGCAGGATCTTATTATTGTTAAATTTGGTTGGGCCTTGGGCAACTTTGATCACCAAATTTTAAGAAGTTCTTTGATCCCCTTAAGAAATGTCATATTGGAACCCCTTAAGAAAATCGAATTACGATTTAGGCTGACAGGATGGCTTAAGGGGATTTACGTCTAGTGAGGTCCTAGGAGAAAATGGCATGGCTCAAGTGAATAAAATTTGGTGAAGTTGCCCAAGGCAACAAAATTTCATTAAGAGCCTTTAAAGAAAAAATGATGGCTTTAGGGTTTAGGGGTTTAGACTTTAGAGTTTAGGGTTTAGGGTAATGGGGGATGAAAACTAGGGGGAGTTTACATGCTTAGTAAGATCCTAGGAAAAATTACATGGCATAAGGGAATGAAATTTGGTGGTGTTGACTAAGGAAACCAAATTTCATTAAGAGCCTAAGAAAAAATGATGGCTTTAGGGTTTACGGTTTAGACTTTAGAGTTTAGGGTTTAGGGTAATAGGATAACTTAAGGGGATATATGTAGTAAGATCCTAGGAAAAAATTACATGGCATAAGGCAATGAAATTTGGTGGAGTTGCCTAAGGAAACCAAATTTCATTAAGAGCCTAAGAAAAAATGATGGCTTTAGGGTTTAGGGTTTAGACTTTAGAGTTTAGGGTTTAGTGTAATAGGATAACTTAAGGGGATATATGTAGTAAGATCCTAGGACAAAATTACATGGCATAAGGGAATGAAATTTGGTGGATTTTCCTAAGACAACCAAATTTCACTTTATGATCCTGGGTAGGACAAAATGAATGGTTTAGTGTTTAGGGTTTAGGGTTTTAGAATTTGGAATATTTAATGAACACAGAGTTAGTGAAGAACATTTTCTTGTGGAATAGTTGATTAGAGATCTACTCTTGTTTCAAGCCCGACCAACCTAGATCATGATGGCAACTTTGATCCGCAAATTTTAAGAACTTCTTTGATCCTCTTAAGAAAATCGAATTATGATTTAGGGTGATAGGATGGCTTAAGGGGATTTACGTCTAGTGAGGTCCTAGGAGAAAATGACAGGCTCAAGTGAATAAAATTTGGTGAAGTTTCCCAATGCAACCAAATTTCATTAAGAGCCTTTAAGGACAAAATGAATGGTTTAGTGTTTAGGGTTTAGATTTTAGAGTTCAGGGTTTAGGGTTTACAAAACTTATGGTAAAGTTTTGGTGCCCCTTGGAATATTTAATGAACTTGCAAGTTAGTGAAGAACATTAAATCTTGTGGAATAGTTGATTGAGATCTAATCTTATTTCAACTAACCAACCTAGATCATGAAATCTCATTCATATTATAATATTGCACGATCTTATTACTGTTAAATTTGGTTGCCTTGGGCAACTTCACCAAATTTTAAGAACTTCTTTGATCCCCTTAAGAAATTTGTCATATAGGGACCCCTTAAGAAATTGATTTATGATTTATGGTGATAGGATGGCTTAAGGGGATCTCTAGATGTCTAGTGAGGTCCAAATTTAGTCATACTATAGCCTCATTGGTTCCATCTAGCTCTGGGTCAAAAGTGTTTACCCCTCTAATAAAAAAAAGCATCATGTTAAAAATGAATCAATCTATACATATCACAAAAATAACAATAATCTTAAATGTAACCCATACTCTAACAATAATAGAATGCTAAATGATCCCCACCTAACCATATCCTAATTGAATTGCAAACCCTAATTGGAAACTTAATTAAATTATAACCTTTACCTAATCTTAAATGTATTCCTATATTATATTATATTTAAATTAATTTATATTTGTATTATAATTATATTAATATTTATTATATATTCCTAATTGTAACCTAACTATTTACTACAAACCTAATTGGATCTTAAGCCTAATCCTCATTAAAACCCCAAGTAAATTGTAACATTACCTATCCTTAATTGTAATCTTATATTATATTTTATGATATTAAATATTTATATTATTTAATATATTATATTAAATATAATATATTAAATAATATAAATATTTAATTATATTTCTTTTATATGAATCATCCTCCTATCTATAAATTGTAATAATAGCATGTAGTTCCTCCAAACTATCATCATGTACATCCTCCCTTTCCCATGTAATAGGTGTACCTTGTAGGTGTTAAATGGTTCCATCTTGGTCTCCTTATGATGCATTTCTATCCTTCCACATAAATCTATATAGTATCAAAATATAGGCAATTTTATGGTTATTGAATCTCTCTTAATTGCTAAAGAATCCATTATGATTGAGGATGGGTGGATTATTATCTAGGATCACATCTTAAAAATCCTATAGAGGTCATGTGGTATGTTTTTCTTAATACATATATTCCCATAAAAACCTCTTTCCATGTATTATCAACTCTCCTATATAATAGACACCTTCCTAGATTTAAATTTCATATGATATATATGTACCCAAGTGTTTCCAATTGGAATTGCTATAATTATACTTTTATGGCATTCTAGATATTCAAAATAGTTTTCATAAATCTACCAAATAGACCCATTCTTGACATTGAACCTACATGATTTTAGGTATGTCCAATGAAAGATTAGGGTCTAGGGTTCATAAATTTCAAATGCTTTTGGTAACGAGGGGTTTTGGAATTTTACGGTTTAGAGGTCACAGAGGTTTGCTTAAACTTAGGAATTGAAGTTTGGGTGGCCCATGTATAATTGGGCTTGCAAGTTAGTGTCAATTGGAGATCGTTATGCGTGTAGATTTACAAATTTGCTAACTAAATTTGCAAACAAACACCAAGATAAACTTTATGAATTTTAAATATTCTTTAACATATTGATTTCTAATCTAATTATAATTTAACATTCAAACTAAAGTTTAATATATATCATTTTTTCCATACAAACCAAATAAAATTTAAAACATTTAAGCAATGCAAATGAATTTTTTTGAGCTCGAAATTACCTAGTTTTCAAAATCAAAATGATTTGTTCGATTCCAATTTAGGGTTTTAACAATTTCTTTGTTCCAATTCAATTTAGGGTTTCAATTTTAAACAATTAGGGTTTTTAATGCACTTTTTTTGTTTGAATTCAAACTAGTGTTTTCAAATTCAATTTTTTTCGTTTGATTTGGATTCAGGGTTTCAAAAAACTTGATTTGGATATGTAAATGCAATGTTTTTATTTCATTTCAATTTCTAAGGTTTTGAAATGCAATTTTTTTTGTTTTGTTTCAATTAGGGTTTTCAAATTCAATTTTTTTGGGTTTAATCGAACAATTTAGGTTTCAAAAGTTAAATTTTGTTTCTAAAACGCAATTCAAGGTTCATTTTTTCATTTTTATTAAAAAACCTTCAAGTTTCATTGCATTTTTTCATCTATTTTTACAGTTATTCATTTTTATTTTAACAGTTTAAAAAAATACTTAAAACGTGAAATAAATTTAAAAAAACATGATAAATTCATTTATTTTCTTCAAAATTTCAATTCAAAATAAAAAAGTGCAAAAAAAGGCATGTAGGGGCATACTTGTAGCTGATTGTGGGGGTCACTGTCGCCAATACTCGGGGTCCTATCCACTGTGCAGTGAAATGTGTTTTTTTTTAAAAATAAATAGCAATACAAAATGGGATCCCGATTTCTACAAAACAGGATCCCAATTTCTACAAAACGGGATCTCGATTTATAGAAATTGGGATCCCATTTTTTAGAAATTGGGATCCCGTTTTGTGAGAATCGGGATCTTGTGCCTTTTCCATTGGTTCAGAATCCGATGGGAAATGGGATCCCGTTTTGTCTCAGGCTTGGGATCCCGAACCATAACGGGATCCCGATTTTTAAAAATAGGGATCCCGTTTATTAAAATCGGGATCCTGTTTGCTCAATGCTGATTTCAATTTTTTGGTTAAGGCAAAAACTTCCACGTTTCGTGGACTCAACTTTGTGCACTTACCCCACACACTCCATTACCTTACTATAGCAATCAATGTTAGCCTTATGACTTGTCAACTAGCTTATCCCAATTATTACATCATAGGTTCCCAAGGGTGCAACATATAGGTCAACTCTAGTGTCCATTTCAGGAAATCTAATGCGGGCTCCTCTAACGTACTTCTTTACCCTTCTCATAGCCTTTTCATCATACTGAACCATCCATGATGTTTCCATATCCTTGGTTTGCAAAGAAATCTTGTCTACTAACTCTGGACAGATAAAATTCTCAGAGGAACCAGTATCTATCAGAATAGTGATGGATTTATCAAAAAGCATACCTCTTGTTTCCATAGGAACAATTTGATGGTGAGTCTGTTGATTTGTCATGGTAGCATGGATTTGATGTTGGTGGGGTTGTTGTGGCTGAATAGACCCATGCCTCTTGGAAAAATACCTTGCGTAGTGATTCCCTCCACACATAAAACATCCACCAGGGGGTCCATTTGAATTTTGAGGAGGTGCATTCCAATCATTCCTTCAGGCATTATTATTGTAATTGTTCCTTTGATTTTGATTCCCAGTTGTTCTTGTTCTGTCCCAATCTCTTCTCTTGCTTTGTGGAGCTCCTCTATTATCCCTGTTGTCAATTTTCCTTTTGTAGGAAAATTTCTTATCTTTGAAGTTTTTCTTTTCGATTAACAGTGCCTGCAACTTATTTTCCTATTTGAGGGCCTTTTCCAAGACCCAATGCATGCTCTTAGGGGCAAAGATATCTGCTTCTGCCCCAATATCAGTATTCAATCCTAGAAGAAATTTTCTTTCCTGAGACCTTTCATCCTTTTGGTAGATGGGAACATATTTTAGAAACTTTGTAAACATGTTCTAGTATTGTTGGACTATAAGATTTCCTTTTTTGAGATTTAGGAATTATGTCATCTTTTCATCATAAAACAGTTGGGGAAGCCATCTCTCACGGAAGTGACCCAAAAAATGCCTCCAAGTTAGGTTTTACTTTGAATAGAAATATTATTCTTTTATGTTAATCCACCAACTGACAACCTCTCCTACCAATTGGTAAGCTCCCCAAATTGCTTTAATATTATCTGAATAGTTTCTCAACTCAAAGTATTTTTCCATTATTGTGAGCCATCCTTTGGAAACATCTCCCACTTGTTTACCATCAAATTTAGGAGGAGCTATTTTTCTAAGATCTTGTGAAATATCTAGGACTATGGTCTCTTGCTGAGACTGAGGAATCTCTAGTTCATTGGCTCTTTGGGTTATGGGTACTTCTCCATTCTAATGCTCATCTCATGGTTGTAGAATGTTTTCTATTTTTCCTTGCCTAACCTTTAAGGCTTGCACAATTTTCTCAAGCGTCTCTAATTTATCTCTCTATTCAGTCAATAGGTTAATGATTTCCTCAATACTAGAATTAGGATTCTCAGGTGGTTTTTCAGCCGATTTTTGGTTATCTGGTTTCCTTCCTTGCAGATTTTGAGTTTTCACCATTTTGATTATGGAAACAAGGAAAAATATTTTACCAATTACTACCATTTAAGTACACATTATACAATAGAAAATAAATTGAATCTATTCACAAATATTACAGATACATCTTCATGTATTCACATGGGTTACATGTACAAGTCCCTTTTTGTCTTATATTTACAAAAGTTTATACACTAGTCTCTTTTCTTTAAAGATTTATTTTTATATATTTTTTGTGTTAGTACGCCATCAGGCCGAGTGTTTAATCCTTGCTCTGATACCACATGTAAGGACCAGGTTCAGGGACCTTAGAGATTTTTTTTTTTTAAATTATTTTTCTTAAGAAATTTAAAGTTTTGTTTCCCCTTATGGGATTCTCATTCATGTCCTAACTAGTTGTTTAGATTCTTAACTTTTGTTTTCTAGCTTTAGTTTAGTCTAAGTACTCAAAAAGTATCAAGTAGCCAATTCAGGCTATGGTGTCCAAACGAGACATACTAAAATAAGCCAGACGAGCTCTTCTGTTCTTTGGGAAAATTGGTTCATATGGAACTGAGTCTAACGGACCCTATCACTACCCAATTCAGAGTAGATCAACTAATGGGCAAACATGCCTAAATGATTCAATGAACCAAAACCCAATCCAATACGAGATAGGTAAACACATCTGCCATGTGGCTAAATAAGAACAAGATCCATTAATATGCTTTGGCCATAGACTTATACTCATTAGGGCCAATCTGGACCTTGGGTCACTTCTAGGAAATTACATAATAGGCCCATATATTGCACCGAGGAATTTTCATAAGTTCATTCAATAAGAGAAAATTTATGAGGACCATGTACCTTCCCTCAATTTTTAGAAAATGATAGGTACAAGGTTAGACCTCCTGAGGATTTTACTGAGTACTGGAGCCTTTTTTTAGTTATCTAATTATTCTTCTTTAGATTAGAGATTGAATTTGCATAGTTGTGTATTAAGAGGACCCTATGTAGCGCCCTTCCGAATCAGTCTTTCTATATTTTAGTGTAGGTGTTATTTCATTGATAATTGGGTTATTTGGTAAACTTTAAGATTTTTTTTAAGTGGTCTTGTTCAATTAGCTAAATAAAATAAAGTACTATTTCAAGAATAAATGCTTTATTATTATACGGTTAGTTTATTGATTGAATATCGTTAATTAAATTATTAAATTATTAAGAGTTTCCTAGAGGGATAAAGATTTAATAAGTTATATTATGTCTTTATTAAAGACACTATTTTCATAGAAAATAATTATAAGGGTGTCTTTTTAAATTTGGGAAATTCGAATATTCAATATATCAAAGTTATAAGGGTCCTTTAGAAAATAAATAAAAAAATAATTATAAACAAATAGATTAATTTTATGAAATGTTATGATTATAGCAAATGATTTAATTAAATTGATTTGTTTAAAGTAAATAAACAATAAATACTTTAGTAATAAATAAATAGATTAATTATTATTATTATTATTATTATTATTATTTTTTGTTGTAAAACTACAGTTTTAAACTATATGCAAAAAAAAATAAAAATAAAAAGATAATTAATAATTTATTTTGGAGGGAGGATACTAGTTAAAAGAAAATTTCCTTGTCCTCTCGTATCCTCATGCATTTTCATGTTGCACACATGTCTTTGCATAAAAATTGACTTTACACCTGTCAATTGCATTTTGATAAAAGTGTCTAAAGCTTCAAAATTAGGACACAACTGTCAATCTGCATTTTGATGGGAAGGGTGGAAGGCGCCAGTTTCATTTTTTTTTCGGGGAAGGTTTTCTAAAGCCTTCTCATAAAAATCCAGGGGGGCACATTCCCTGCAATCTTGCATTCCATTAGATCACATTTCAGAGATATTATGTCAAATAGTACATGTGCCTTTTCCATGCTTCACATTTTGCATACTTGTCTGCTGAAGGAAGCTTTACACCCGCAGATTTTCTCGCTTGAAATTGCATCTGCAGCATTTGGAAAAATGTCTTTCCATATACATTTGATCGATGTCCATACCTCATTTCTGAGCTCCAGCTTGGCACAAGCAAAGTGTATGCTGGGAAAAAAGAAGAACTAAAAATAGAAAAAAATAAGTAAATAAAGAGGGCACGACACAATTTGTGCAGAATCTTAAGGTAAGTACTCAATGACAAATCCCTATGGAAATAAATTTCAATTATTTGCTTTTTCTACAATTATTTTCTACTACAGAGAGTAATCTTTTTTTAAAGTTATTTTTTTAACCTTTAATTTATACCATGTCATAGCATGTTTTGTTCTGTGCTGCAAAAATTGTTTTCACGCCTCGTGGATCTAGATTTAATTAAATTTGTTTTCCTTTCTAGTGTGGATTACATTTTCCTGAAAGTTTCTAAAGGCTCTTCAACAAATCCATTTTTGTGCATATCCGACAATCATTGCGATCCTCGAAACCACATTTCTTTGAGGCATTCTGTCAATAAGATTTGTGTGCCTTGTAAATGCTATTGCATTTTACATACATTTCTACCAGAGCACCTCCAAAAATGATTTACGATTATCCACCACCTGCTATTCTTGATGGATGTATATACCCGGTTCCAAAACCCCCATTTTATTATAGGCAGGGTGAATACTGGAAATGTTTGTGGAATCTGGTTGTACACTCGCCAATAGCTTATGCTTAAAAGTTTCTAAAGCCGTTTCAATAAATGCTATTTATAAACACTAGCTAGAATTTTTCCAGAAGGTGTAACTGCCTCCGAAGGAGGAAATCAGTTACTATTGTCATTTCAATGAAGACATTTTATTAGGATAAAAAGAAAACTACTATAAGTATAATTTTATGTGCAATTGATAAAATTATTTACAAGTGTAATTTTAAGAATAATGAAATGCTCGAATATATATATATATATATATATATATTTTGTGTCTAATTTATTTTATTAGTTGCTAAGATACAGATTGACTTAACAAATATTTATATACATACAATATAAAAGAAAAATTAATTAATTATTGGTGGTTCAAATATATAATCCATCTCTTCAGCTTAATTCTTCAATGAATCTACGACCTTATCATATAAATTTCTTAAAAACTTGTTTTATTATATATGGGTAATTTCATTACCCTCTAAGTTACTAGAATGGTAATTTATCTTTGTAGTATATTTAAAATTTGATTTATTTAAAATTAGATTTATTTAAAACTTGTTTTATTAGATATGGGTAATTTCATTACCTGTAAGTTACTGTAATGGTAATTTATCTTTGTAGTATATTTAAAATTTGATTTTTTTAAAATTTTATTTAAAACTTGTTTTATTAGATATGGTAATAAAATTAATGGTAATTTATCTTTGTAGTATATTTAAAATTTGATTTATTTAAAATTAGATTTATTTAAAACTTGTTTTTTAGATATGGGTAATTTCATTACCCTGTAAGTTACTTAATGGTAATTTATCTTTGTAGTATATTTAAAATTTGATTTTTAAAATTGATTTATTTAAAATTAGATTTATTTAAAACTTGTTTTATTAGATATGGGTAATTTCATTACCCTGTAAGTTACTGGAATGGTAATTTATCTTTGTAGTATATTTAAAATTTGATTTATTTAAAATTATATTTATTTAAAACTTGTTTTATTAGATATGGGTAATTTCATTACCCTGTAAGTTATGTAATGGTAATTTATCTTTGTAGTATATTTAAAATTTGATTTATTTAAAACTTGTTTTATTAGATATGGGTAATTTCATTACCCTGTAAGTTACTAGAATGGTAATTTATCTTTGTAGTAAGTTTAAAATTGATTTATTTAAAATTAGATTTATTTACAAGCTTATTTAAAATTAAATTTATTTTCAAGCACCTTTACTCTTTTAGATTTGTGACTATGCATAAACCGTATATGGTAGATTTTAAATTAAAGTTTATTTATTTTGAAGTCAACAAAGGTAAATGTCATACTTTCAATTAAATTTAATTTGTAGTAAAAATCAGGTTACATTTGAATTAAATTTATTAGTTTAAAATAACAGATATATATATAGGTTAAGTTTTAATCAATTTGAAGTAAACAAAAGTACAGGCTATGAATTTTAAATCAAAAGAAAACTGATGTTTTCAATATTATAGGTTTTCCCAAGTGCTTATCTATTTAAAATATATTATAAAGGAAATGCTTTTAATCATAGTGGATTATTTAATTATTTATTACATTATTTTTAATAAGTTTGGATTATGTTCACGTTCGAATAAGTGGGTATGTATAGTCCTTCTGAACATGTTTGGATATTTATTTTGGTTATACTTTGAGTGCTCGTTGGAATTGATTTCTTATGCATACCAGTGGTTCCATGTTGATCATACTTTCCTCTTGCTTTATTTCACTTTTGAGGTAATCTTTATGTATAGACATGTTTTGGATAAGTTGGGAACTCGTAAATGCTTAAGCCACTCCCCTTTGATAAATATGGGTGGTAGATTGTTAGGCTTCCAAAGGCGATGGGAAACCTATTTTGTGTGGAATCTTCCCATGATTAGACCTTTGTGTTCCATTGATCATATTTCTATTTTGAGTTCGTGGGTGTACCATGTTCCATGATTTTCCTTGCCTTTGGTTATGATTATGAGCGAGATGGTTCATGCCTCGCACGTGTATTTGTTTGGTGGATTTTATGCATTGGTACACCCTTGTTGTTGTGAGTCTAGTTTCGAAACTGTTCGAAAGAGTCTCCTAATCAAGCAATGTTGTACTCGTTGCATGTTGTTTTATGTCAGTGTTATAGTGTTATGCATATGAAGAAAGTCGAGTCGTTCATTGGAAACTAATGGTTATATCCCATGTGGGTGAGTTGGAGCAACTCAAGTTGTCGAACTACGGTGCCTCTGCGAATTATATACGTAGGCAAGGCCATCAAGTGATGAGCCCCCGAGGCATTAGGTCGGGCCCCTAGGACTGTTCTTCTAAGTCTTGTTTGAGACTTGTCGTTTATTCCCGATAACGTAAAAACTACCATTGATTTATATAGCTTCTCTTAGTAATCATGTGCTAACTATCTTTGATCTTATGTGTGTGCCAAGTCATGTAGACCTTGCAAGTATAGGCATTGGGAGCAAGGACTTGTCGATAAAATAGAATGTAAGAGGTATGTTAAGCTGACCTAAGTAAGTAGATTCTATTGCCAAAGTTAGTAAATCACTTCTATCTTTTCTTGTAACTTGTGTGATCATTGAATATAGCTATAAGTAGTGAATTGTGTTGTTGTTGTCTTATAAGTAAACAAAATTTAAAATAAAATAAAATAAAATAAAAATTATTGCAAAATTAGGAAAGATGTTATAGTTTTGCCTGGTTGTTTAGTGTGTAAAATGTGGGCATGAGTTTGGTCACTTTGTACCTTATTTTCATTAATTTCTCATTCTTGTACTCAATGTACTTTTCCCATTGATATTAGGAAAAATTATGTGATGAACTATTGTATCTTTGATATGTTGTATTTGTGGAAATATGCTTTGCAGATGTATTGTTTTTTCCATGCTTGTGATCATTAATAGTAGTGTGTCATCACTAGGTGTTCTTGGTTGTCTAGTTTCTTCCATTTGATAAAAGTTTATGATTTGTAATGACCGTTTCGTGTACCCCAGAGGACGTGAAAGATTTAGTAAATGCATAATTGTTTTTCGTGTAATGTGTGCACACATTCATCATATGCAATGTTCCGCAATGTTTCACTTTCAAAAAAAAAAAAATTGTACGGTGTTTGTTGTCCTTTGGGGTTCACACGGCGGGGCATTACACATTGGTATCAGAGCACTAGGTTCATATACTGGGCACTCTGGTTTCATATGAGCCCATTATGTTGTCCTAGTGAATTTGTTAAGTGAAGTTCTTAAGTGATCACGATGATCATGTTGGATTGTGGAAAGGAGGTAAACATTTGAACCACGTAGTTGTTGGAAAATAAGTATACTTGTGGAATTATGTATGTAATTGTACTTCCCTTGTAAATGTGAGAAACCAGTAACTGTGCATTGGTTGAGTGTTGTGAATACCCCGTACTTGCTTTGTGGGCTCATAACCCACAGGTCTTAGGATGGAGATACGGTGTACCCATCCATACATAATATGTTGTTTTGGTGTGGGATTAACCATACCATTATGTGTGTTTGTATGTTTGTTACCTGATTGAGGGCCAACCCACGTGTGGTTGAAAATCTATACATATATGAGTAGCCAAAAGATAGTTTCATAGTTTCTTTTCTTTTGGTTCTCAGCCCCTCAATCCGTGAAGGGGTAGTAGAAGTCACAAGGTTTTCTTGGGCGGAGTGTACAGCATACGCACATTGCGACGCAGAGCTGTCTTAGCTCAACCGATCCCAAGGAAACATACTCACTACTTTCCCTTACAATGGATCAGGGTACTTGATCCATATGTGCTAGCCTAAACCCCACAGTTTTGAGTATAGCAGCATTGGATTGTTAGTTTATGCCTAGCTATCCATAGGGATGTTGAGCTGGCATTAGCGAGTCAACCTCGTCTATATGAGAGGTGAAGCTCGAGTAGCCCCATATTGATATGCTCATATATGTATTGCATACACCGTATCTGCACATGTTCCGACATGATGCAATGGATACGATGCCACACCCCACTGATGTTCTGACACAGTGCTGGTGATGATGCCGTGTTGCTAATGGTAGCGAGCTGGGCTCGAGGACATGATGCCATGTGCATAGGCACGTGAAGGCGCACTATGAGATTGTGTTATGATAGCCTACTTGTGTGATGAGCGTAATGGGGCCTTACACACTTGTAGAGGGATACTCATGTTTGCTTTCGATAGTGTTTGGGTCAGTTAGCATATGGGTATGTCCTGGCCATGTATACCTCTGGCGACAGCGAGTACCTGCGTGTGCCTTCTCCATGAGGTATTGCTATGCGGGGTGTGTTTGCGCGTGCCTACTTCTGCGGAGCCACAGACACACTGCCATGCGGCATACGTCAGTGCGTGCCTTCTCCGGCTGGTGTATGACCATGTCGTGTGACGACGCAAGGCAGGGTGTAGCCGAGGAGCACACTCTGGGTCATGTGGATGGCGTGCTCACTCCGCACCACATGAGGGCTATTGTTATAGCTGGACGATGTTCCCTCCTTCCTCATTTGGTGGCTAGTATCTAGTCACACAGTGTTGTATTGTGCAATTTTGAAGATTGAGGACTTCCTATATGATTGATTATGATTTTCAATTGACCTTGAAGGCTAACATTTTGTTTATGTTTGATTGTAATGGTTTAGCCACACTTTGTGACTTATTCTCTCGTAGCCCTCATGGTTACTTTTGATTTAGTGTTGAAATTGCTCGCATTTCTTGCTTTACTGTTGAAATTGAATCTTATTTGATGTTGTTTTATGACTTTGGTGGCTAAACTAGTTTATCCTTGTTGTTTTTGAGGTCGGCCATGTGTCGTATTGTGATTCCTCTCCAAGGATGTATGAGGCGGACTTGGTGAGTGTATACGAGGAAGCAGACGCAGGGAACCTTGAGGATGGGGGTATGTGAGGTTGTTTTACAGCTAGGACCCACTACCCACCTATGTGTGGTGACTATCTCTTGGAGGCTAACCACCTTGTACAACAAGAGGTAGGTCATTGTGGTCTTGCTTGGATGGTCTCACCATGTGTGGTGGGCTAACACCATCAAGCCACTGAGTGTGAGATATGGATTATGTGAGATGGATATTGGCTCTTGGCTCATGGTTTTGATATCATGGATTAGTATGTTGCTTTCTGGTGTCTAAATGGACCCTTGTGTAGCCTTGTAATGTGATTCCCAGTGATGTGAGTTTGTGTGTATGTAAAGAATGTATGTTAAAATTATAGAAATAGTAACTATGAGATGATAAACTTGGGATTTTATGCTTGGGGAGTGACACATCATGTTTTGTTGATTCTGGAGAGGTGTTTTTAGAAAGTCTTTGCTGCATATGTGGTGAAATTTTGTGTTGAATAATGAATTAAGAGGAATGTCTTGTGTGTAAATGAAGATATTTAATGGTAAATGTGTGCTCTCTATGTGTGAGTATGTTGCATTTTTATGGGAGTGTAGCATTCTAGGGTAATGAATCTGTTTGAATGACTGGTACTAATGTGTTATGTTTCCACCCTAGTTTGTGGTTTTCAGATTGTCAGCCTCAAATCTCGATGATGAAGGTAAATTAATTGGTTATGCATTGATTACTAATTTTTATGAGACATTGGTTATGATGCAATTAGTGTTATAAATGATATAATTGATATTACGTGATGTTGTGTTTACTGTTATGGTCTTGGTGAGAGGGACAATGTAGCACCACTCACTAGCGAGTGCCCTACTACACTGCAACTTCCTCTCACGATGTGTTTGTTTTGGTTATATATATGTGTTGTTTCGACACTTGGTTTTATGTAGGATTGCAGGTACCCAAGCCTCGATTCCACCTGCACTGTCAGGACTGGGCGAGCCTCATAAAACCCAATGGGTATGAAGTTGAAAATGGATTTGACAAGAAAGTTCCCCATCCCAGTCCGTCACCCCGTCTATATGTTTGACGATGTCATTTGTTTCCAACCCTGTTTATGTTTTGGTAACGATTTGTTTTTTTTTTATTAATCTTAATTGTTTATTTGATGTTGTTTTAATTATTTGGTTGAGTTGCTAGTTCATTGTGTTGTTGTGCATTTGATTGTGTGCGTTCATGTCATTCTGTGACTTCCAGGAGTAAGTCGATGCTAAGGGGGGGAGGATGTAGCGCCCTTCCGAATCAGTCTTTCTAGATTTTAGTGTAGGTGTTATTTCATTGATAATTGGGTTATTTGGTAAACTTTAAGATTTTTTTTAAGTAGTCTTCTTCAATTAGCTAAATAAAATAAAGTACTATTTCAAGAATAAATGCTTTATTATTATACGGTTAGTTTATTGATTGAATATCGTTAATTAAATTATTAAATTATTAAGAGTTTCCTAGAGGGATAAAGATTTAATAAGTTATATTATGTCTTTATTAAAGACACTATTTTAATAGAAAATAATTATAAGGGTGTCTTTTTAAATTTGGGAAATTCGAATATTCAATATATCAAAGTTATAAGGGTCCTTTAGAAAATAAATAAAAAAATAATTATAAACAAATAGATTAATTTTATGAAATGTTATGACTATAGCAAATGATTTAATTAAATTGATTTGTTTAAAGTAAATAAACAATAAATACTTTAGTAATAAATAAATAGATTAATTATTATTATTATTATTATTTTTTTTGTAAAACTACAGTTTTAAACTATATGCAAAAAAAAATAAAAATAAAAAGATAATTAATAATTTATTTTGGAGGGAGGATACTAGTTAAAAGAAAATATCCTTGTCCTCTCGTATCCTCATGCCTTTTCATGTTGCACACATGTCTTTGCATAAAAATTGACTTTACACCTGTCAATTGCATTTTGATAAAAGTGTCTAAAGCTTTAAAATTAGGACACAACTGTCAATCTGCATTTTGATGGGAAGGGTGGAAGGCGCCAGTTTCATTTTTTTCGGGGAAGGTTTTCTAGAGCCTTCTCATAAAAATCCAGGGGGGCACATACCCTGCAATCTTGCATTCCATTAGATCACATTTCAGAGATATTATGTCAAACAGTACATGTGCCTTTTCCATGCTTCACATTTTGCATACTTGTCTGCTGAAGGAAGCTTTACACCCGCAGATTTTCTCGCTTGAAATTGCATCTACAGCATCTGGAAAAATGTCTTTCCATATACATTTGATCGATGTCCATACCTCATTTCCGAGCTCCAGCTTGGCACAAGCAAAGTGTATGCTGGGAAAAAAGAAGAACTAAAAATAGAAAAAAATAAGTAAATAAAGAGGGCATGACACAATTTGTGCAGAATCTTAAGGTAAGTACTCAATGACAAATCCCTATGGAAATAAATTTCAATTATTTGCTTTTTCTACAATTATTTTCTACTACAGAGAGTAATCTTTTTTTAAAGTTATTTTTTTAACCTTTAATTTATACCATGTCATAGCATGTTTTGTTCTGTGCTGCAAAAATTGTTTTCACGCCTCGTGGATCTAGATTTAATTAAATTTTTTTTCCTTTCTAGTGTGGATTACATTTTCCTGAAAGTTTCTAAAGGCTCTTCAACAAATCCATTTTTGTGCATATCCGACAATCATTGCGATCCTCAAAACCACATTTCTTTGAGGCATTCTGTCAATAAGATTTGTGTGCCTTGTAAATGCTATTGCATTTTACATACATTTCTACCAGAGCACCTCCAAAAATGATTTACGATTATCCACCACCTGCTATTCTTGATGGATGTATATACCTGGTTCCAAAACCCCCATTTTATTATAGGCAGGATGAATACTGGAAATGTTTGTGGAATCTGGTTGTACACTCGCCAATAGCTTATGCTTAAAATTTTCTAAAGCCATTTCAATAAATGCTATTTATAAACACTAGCTAGAATTTTTCCAGAAGGTGTAACTGCCTCCGAAGGAGGAAATCAGTTACTATTGTCATTTCAATGAAGACTTTTTATTAGGATAAAAAGAAAACTACTATAAGTATAATTTTATGTGCAATTGATAAAATTATTTACAAGTGTAATTTTAAGAATAATGAAATGTTCGAATATATATATATATATTTTGTGTCTAATTTATTTTATTAGTTGCTAAGATACAGATTGACTTAACAAATATTTATATACATACAATATAAAAGAAAAATTAATTAATTATTGGTGGTTCAAATATATAATCCATCTCTTCAGCTTAATTCTTCAATGAATCTACGACCTTATCATATAAATTTCTTAAAAACTTGTTTTATTATATATGGGTAATTTCATTACCCTGTAAGTTACTGAAATGGTAATTTATCTTTGTAGTATATTTAAAAATTTGATTTATTTAAAATTAGATTTATTTAAAACTTGTTTTATTAGATATGGGTAATTTCATTACCCTGTAAGTTACTGTAACGATAATTTATCTTTGTAGTATATTTAAAATTTGATTTATTTAAAATTAGATTTATTTAAAACTTGTTTTATTAGATATGGGTAATTTCATTACCTTGTAAGTTACTGGAATGGTAATTTATCTTTGTAGTATATTTAAAATTTGATTTATTTAAAATTAGATTTATTTAAAACTTGTTTTATTAGATATGGGTAATTTAATTACCCTGTAAGTTACTGTAATGGTAATTTATCTTTGTAGTATATTTAAAATTTGATTTTTAAAATTTGATTTATTTAAAATTAGATTTATTTAAAACTTGTTTTATTAGATATGGGTAATTTCATTACCCTGTAAGTTACTGGAATGGTAATTTATCTTTGTAGTATATTTAAAATTTGATTTATTTAAAATTATATTTATTTAAAACTTGTTTTATTAGATATGGGTAATTTCATTACCCTGTAAGTTACTGTAATGGTAATTTATCTTTGTAGTATATTTAAAATTTGATTTATTTAAAATTAGATTTATTTAAAACTTGTTTTATTAGATATGGGTAATTTCATTACCCTGTAAGTTACTGAATGGTAATTTATCTTTGTAGTAAGTTTAAAATTTGATTTATTTAAAATTAGATTTATTTACAAGCTTATTTAAAATTAAATTTATTTTCAAGCACCTTTACTCTTTTAGATTTGTGACTGTGCATAAACCGTATATGGTAGATTTTAAATTAAAGTTTATTTATTTTGAAGTCAACAAAGGTAAATGTCATACTTTCAATTAAATTTAATTTGCAGTAAAAATCAGGTTACATTTGAATTAAATTTATTAGTTTAAAATAACAGATATATATATAGGTTAAGTTTTAATCAATTTGAAGTAAACAAAAGTACAGGCTATGAATTTTAAATCAAAAGAAAACTGATGTTTTCAATATTATAGGTTTTCCCAAGTGCTTATCTATTTAAAATATATTATAAAGGAAATGCTTTTAATCATAGTGGATTATTTAATTATTTATTACATTATTTTTAATAAGTTTGGATTATGTTCACGTTCGAATAAGTGGGTATGTATAGTCCTTCTGAACATGTTTGGATATTTATTTTGGTTATACTTTGAGTGCTCGTTGGAATTGATTTCTTATGCATACCAGTGGTTCCATGTTGATCATACTTTCCTCTTGCTTTATTTCGCTTTTGAGGTAATCTTTATGTATAGACATGTTTTGGATAAGTTGGGAACTCGTAAATGCTTAAGCCACTCCCCTTTGATAAGATATGAGTGGTAGATTGTTAGGCTTCCAAAGGCGATGGGAAACCTATTTTGTGTGGAATCTTCCCATGATTAGACCTTTGTGTTCCATTGATCATATTTCTATTTTGAGTTCGTGGGTGTACCATGTTCCATGATTTTCCTTGCCTTTGGTTATGATTATGAGCGAGATGGTTCATGCCTCGCACGTGTATTTGTTTGGTGGATTTTATGCATTGGTACACCCTTGTTGTTGTGAGTCTAGTTTCGAAACTGTTTGAATAAGTCTCCTAATCAAGCAATGTTGTACTCGTTGCATGTTGTTTTATGTCAGTGTTATAGTGTTATGCGTATGAAGAAAGTCGAGTCGTTCATTGGAAACTAATGGTTATATCCCATGTGGGTGAGTTGGAGCAACTCAAGTTGTCGAACTACGGTGCCTCTGTGAATTATATACGTAGGAAAGGCCATCAAGTGATGAGCCCCCGAGGCATTAGGTCGGGCCCCTAGGACTGTTCTTCTAAGTCTTGTTTGAGACTTGTCGTTTATTCCCGATAACGTAAAAAATACCATTGATTTATATAGCTTCTCTTAGTAATCATGTGCTAACTATCTTTGATCTTATGTGTGTGCCAAGTCATGTAGACCTTGCAAGTATAGGCATTGGGAGCAAGGACTTGTCGATAAAATAGAATGTAAGAGGTATGTTAAGCTAACCTAAGTAAGTAGATTCTATTGCCAAAGTTAGTAAATCACTTCTATCTTTTCTTGTAACTTGTGTGATCATTGAATATAGCTATAAGTAGTGAATTGTGTTGTTGTTGTCTTATAAGTAAACAAAATTTAAAATAAAATAGAATAAAATAAAAATTATTGCAAAATTAGGAAAGATGTTATAGTTTTGCCTGGTTGTTTAGTGTGTAAAATGTGGGCATGAGTTTGGTCACTTTGTACCTTATTTTCATTAATTTCCCATTCTTGTACTCAATGTACTTTTCCCATTGATATTGGGAAAAATTATGTGATGAACTATTGTATCTTTGATATGTTGTATTTGTGGAAATATGCTTTGCAGATGTATCGTTTTCCATGCTTGTGATCATTAATAGTAGTGTGTCATCACTAGGTGTTCTTGGTTGTCTAGTTTCTTCCATTTGATAAAATTTTATGATTTGTAATGACCGTTTCGTGTACCCCAGAGGACGTGAAAGATTTAGTAAATGCATAATTGTTTTTCATGTAATGTGTGCACACATTCATCATATGCAATGTTCTGCAATGTTTCACTTTCAAAAATAAAAATAAAAAAATTGTACGGTGTTGTTGTCCTTTGGGGTTTACACGGCGGGGCATTACACCCTATATCTAGGGAACCTGAGTATTGGGGGCATCCTTCACCATCCAAACTACCTATAGACCCTATATCCATGGGAACAAGGCCCCATTGAATGCGACTAACATGAGGATTACAAATATGTAGTTTTGTATTGCACTATGTTTTATGTAACTATGAGAAGGAATCCAACCCTTTCTAGGGTTATTCCCCAACACCAGACAATTCTTTGTCAGCTGCCACAACAAGGATGAAAAATAGTCCACTACCACAAGCACCCTAAAGGGGCGTTGTCAATTAATCCTAGTGTGGAGGAAACCCTATCAGGTGTTGGTTCAAGAAACCTAGTTTACTCAAGTTCAATTAATTAACTTCAAAATTTCAACCTAAATAATCACATAATAGTAGTCTCTCTTCCACAATATAGAAAATAGGGTGCCTAAGGGAAACTTTAGTGTAAATACAATGCTTCTATGTTTTAAGTAAAAGAAATAGTTCAAACTTGTAAAATTCTTGATCTAAATTTAGCCAAATGAAAGTGCAATAAATGCTTCCTAAAGATATGTATATAAATATGTGATAGATCCCTCTCATATTCAATAAAAGATACCCATGGGTCAATTAATTAAAATAATTCTATATTCTAAAGATAGGACAATAATTAAAATCTATATTCCAAAGATAAAAGATAGTAATGTAATTAATTTAATTTAGTCTAAAAACTACATTTTCTTTTCTTTCTTTTTTAGGAAAAATAAAAAGCTAGCTTATATAAAACAATTATGAAATTTCTAAATTTATAAATCATTTCCTATTACTCAATACCACAACTAATCTTTTCACTATTGTAGGCTAATTTATAGAAAAGGTTTTAATTGAATTGGTTTTGAACTAAAATCCCCATTTCTAAAATATACTTGATTAATACTAAATTCAGAAATTGAATAAGTTATCTATATTATTTCAAAAATATGTAAAAATATAATCTATAGCAAATTGAATGTAGTTTCTAAACTACTAGGTTTATTTTTGAAAATAAATAAATCTATTTGGTGAAAATTAGAAATTTCAATGCAGTAGTACTTAAATTTCAGAGAAAAAATAAGAAGTAGGTGTATGTCTGACCACCCTAATCACAATAAAATGATAATATTTTTTTATAATATTTTAGATACAATTAGAGGACTCATGTCCTGATGTGATGCATATTTTTTTGTAATTTTTTTCCAAGTAAATAATTCATTATGATTTTTTTATTACAACTTTTAAAAAATATAAAAACTCGTATGTCTGACCTCCTTAACTTGGTCAAAACTTCATGAAATTTATTACTTTTTTTTTTAATCCTATAGTATACAAGCATAGAATGTGACACATGTTTCAGATTCAAAAATGTGATATCATTTGAAAGCTATAGATGTTTTTCAATCATCCATATTCAAGACTATAGTCGTAATTCAAATAGAAAATGAATAATAATTATTTATTAAATTCAATGTAAAGCATAATTTATAACAGGAAAATGAGAATATCCTTTAAAACCATTTTCGTTTCATCAATTTTGGGTAAAAAAAGTCATCAGCCACATACCCATCATATCGCCACTTTTTGGCCCATCATGATTCTGCACATACCCTTAAGCCTAAAATACATGATTTCCAAAAATATTTATTTATTTTTTATTCAAGGGGTAAACACTTTTGACCAGTGTTGTGAGCTGAAATACAACCATTCAACAATACCACCCCAATGGGGTTTGAACCTTGGTGGTACGAACAACAATGCCACCTTTAAACCATCACACCATGCCAATATCAACGATTTCCAAAAGTATTTAATTGAAAATAAATATAAATGCATATATTTTAGGATAAAATAAAGGTTGCACATGAATTTCTCAATTATCAAGTGGTGAAGCAAATAAACTTTAATTAATACATTTTACTGCAACCGATTCCCCAAATATTAACTGTAAATGTAAATCCTTTTTTTTATGCACAATATTTACTTTAGATTTACCCGGTATTTATTATTTATTCATGCCAGATTAAAAGTTGTATTCAACATCATTTCTTTATTTTTGAGACACTTGATTTGTTATTTAATAACTATAATTTTGTAGTACACTATTTTTTCTTTTTGTAATGTTTTACTTTTCTATAATTAATATATGTTTAACTAACATGATAATGTTTTCTATATCAGCATTTGGTATTTGCATGAAGGTGGGTAAAATATATTCCAACACTTATTCCTATTTTCCCTAACTTTTTAATCTATATTCCTACGAGGACTATATTAAAAAATATAATTACAAAAATCTTTAAATTTCTTCCTTGTGCTATTGCAAGATAAATTCATTCTAACTTCAAATTTACTATGTTTTGCTTATATATATATATATATATTTCCTTGCATGTGTAAAATTAAATAGGCTTTTAGAATTTTCACGAACAGAGTAAAATTAAATAGGCTTTAGAAATTTCCTTTAGAGTAAAATTAAATAGGCTTAAAAATTTCACGGACAAAGTAAAATTAAATAGGCTTTAGAAATTTCACGGATAGAGTAAAATTAAATAGGCTTTAGAAATTTCACGAACATAATAAAATTAAATAGGCTTTAGAAATTTCACAGACATAATAGAATTAAATAGGCTTTAGAAATTTCATAGACAAAATAAAATTAAATAGGCTTTAGAAATTTCACAATGTAGAGTAAAATTAAATAGGATTAAAAAATTCAAAGATAGAGTAAAATTAAACAGGTTTTAGAAATTTCATGGACAGAGTAAAATTAAATAGGCTTTAGAAATTTCATAGACAAAGTAAAATTAAATAGGCTTTAGAAATTTCATAGACAAAGTAAAATTAAATAGGCTTTAGAAATTTCATAGATAGAGTCAAGATTTGCAAGCTGGGATTGTTTTGCTTGATCTTTTAGACCTCCTTCCTCAACCCTCTTTCCTTTTCTTCCTAGCTTTCCTGTCTTTCTCGTAATTCTCTGTGCAAGAAGAAAAATCTATATATATATTCAAAAATAAATCCCTCCTCTTGTATTTATCCTCTCTCCCTTTGGCAGTGGAGAATGTATTATATTTAAAATAAAATAAAATAAATCAAATCTACTGCAACTCTTTTATGGAAACCTTTCCCTGAGACACCTCTCATGCCTCCCTTCTCAACACAGTACCTCCCTTCATGACATGAATCAACCAAATCCCTGTCCGTTTAAAATTTCAAAGTATAAAATTTGATACGATTCTATCTAGTTGAAACCCTCTGATATTGATAAGAATTTAATATATATATTAAATTTGTAAAGGAAGTGAGATAAAATACGAAAAAATAAATTTATAAAATATTATATAATTAAGGATTAAAGATTATTTGGTAATTAAAGGAGAAAAATCTCCTTTTACAATAAAACCTATGCATATTATTTTCACTATGAAATGAATCAAATAAATTGAATTTTAAAATATGAAATAAGTTAAATAAAACCATATGGAATAAATGAAACAACTAATATACTAATTTTATAAGCATATTAATATCTATTTATTATTTTGATTAGAAAATCATTATGGTAACTTAAGAAATCTCTCTAATTCCCAAAATGAACTAAATATAAATTTTCCAATTTTTAGCAAATAGATTGAGTAATATCATTTATATTTTCATCTTTTGACTTCCCACAATCTCCTTCTCATAGGTCATTTGCGAAAATATGGTTATAAATTCAAAATACGTTTTCATGAATTTATACCAAGTAATCATAAAAGTAAACACTTTAATAGTTGAAAGTAAATGATAAAACTAGCAAAACATCCTAGAGAAATAAATTTTAATTGTGGCCCAATCATGACAGTCTACCCCCATATTTGATCAAATGAACATTGGATGCCACAAAAAGGTTTGAGTAATGAAGAATCTTATGATGCGTGTGAAATTCCTAAAACAACCAATGTTTAACACTCTTATGTGGATACCTTCTAAGCCACATTCTAGTAACAATAAGTGAGCCTATAGGGTATTCAATGTTTTCTCCATCTATAACTGAGCCTTTCAATTTCTTTTTGGCCTCAACACAATGACACAAGTAATAGTTTGTTCCCTCTTCATTCTCTTCATCTGCAATAACTACATAAAAATGCCCTACATTGATATGTGGCATATCTCTTCAAATTAGTCAACATTACGAATATAGTACAAAGTAAGATAACAATATAGAAATTCAAAAACTAAGCAAGTAGATATATTACCTGGTTGAACTAGAACTGATACGTGGTCAAAGTCAACTGATGATTCCATCTATGTTAGTTCCAATGTCGTCGGAGGGTGATACGTGTGAAGTGGGCTAAGATAACTTGTCAACCATTTGTCAGCCCAATCCCTTGACTCACAATCATTCCAGGCTTGCATAGTACATGAAGAACAAAAGCATGCCATCTTACGCGTATTGATACTCCATGAACCTGCATTTGAGCTAAGGAAAGAATGTAGCTCACTCAATCCTGTTAGTGTACAACAATCCTCATATGGTGTAATGTTAGTATCATTCATCAACCAAAAAAATCTACGAACTGAAGATGTACCTTCATTACCTAGACCCATCAAAGCATTACACCACTCGACGATTGATCTTGCATCTATCAACTTTGCACTATCTTTATACTTTAACTCTTCTCATTCTAATGCTCTTTTCATGCATGATCCTGCACCATCATGCTACCCCTTTCCATGCTCAGCCTCACAAAAGTTCCACATATGTTGAACATCTATAGTGTGATGCATCCTGCACAACCAGTAGAACATGCACGCGTTCTTGAACTGTGTTGCACAGTTATCCGACCATATTATATGTTGATTGTATGGTATGCCCCTCCAAGCCAAATCACTATAAAACATATGGAAGCAACCTTGCATGAACTCTAGAGAATGTGTGCGATCATCACTAATATAAAAGTGATACTCCCTCAATACCTTCCTTTGGTCCTCTGTACTATCAGCTACATGAATGAATGCTATGTGCACAAATATCAAAACCTATGTGGAGTTGTAATATTGTGACTGCACCTCACATTGTGGCTATAGAGTGTAGTTCTCTACAAATTCAACCACTAATACTATGTTTCCAACTAGAAAAGTGTCCTTGCATAGCTTGAATTGTGTGTTTAGCCATCAGGCTCTATGGGTATGCCTTGCATACTCATATACACTAGATTCTCATGAAACGTGGACATAAACTGATACACTGGAATCTTCTCAATAACCAAATCACACCTTTTTGCTTGAGACCCATCTTTTGTAGCATATGTCACTATTTTATACTTCCTAAAATCTACTAGTTTTTATCCCACCTCATATGTGCTTTCAATATCTTGACATACTGACATTCATTGCAAGCCACCACAATGCTCACATGAACCATCCAAGCATGTTATCCTATAGAATATTTGGCCATCCTCTATTTGATATAATTTTTTTGATAAGAACACTCTTGAATATTTTGGTGGGGCTTCTATGCCACAATCCTGCAAAACATCGTTAGTATGCAAATCTATACATATAGAACGATAAAAATGATAATGGTTAGAGAATTCAATATGTAGTCTACAACAACAAGTAGTGCATGTGTGATTTATCTTGACATAAAAAGGTTTAAGAATTTCAAAAAATCTTTGAGAAATACTAATTTGAGGATAATCATTTTGAAATTTATGAAAAAATTGGGTTTGAGTCATATCCAAAAAATGCTTTGGATGTAGCTCACGGTTCTGACTACCGATTCTCCTACTTAAGACATCCCTTTGATTTAGATATGGCCTTGTATTATTCTTCCAATACTCTTCAATTAATGTTCTCAATGTTTCAACAACTTTTTAAAATTTATGTGGAAGTCTTCCCGAGAATGCCCATAATTCATTTGAATTGGTGCCCTCAATTCTTTGTCGCCTTTGAATGGATTTTGATAAAGTTTTTCTACTAATTCCCATTTGTTCACTTGTCTTTTTAATGAGACAAGATCTCTTTGTTTGATAGCTTACCAAAGTCGATGTAATGACACATTGGGTGACATTACGATCCTTTGAGCTTGAGGTCTTCCCCACACTCTCATAAGCATCCGTTAGATTCTTCACAATAGTATTTTCACTTGATGCATTTGATGTTCTCATCCCAAGAGTCTTCATGATTTTTCTATACTTTAAACCCCACATCATTTGAACAAATAGTTGACATCTTCCATTCTCATTTATCCTTTCAAAGAAGATTTTCCAAATCTTATCAGCATATCTTCTACAAGTGCATTCTAAAATCTTACCTTCCCTGTGTTGCAAAATATCCTCATCAATATTAATCAAAAACTTTGGCTTTCTACACAAATTCTAGGTGGTGTTCTCCTAGGTACATACATCTCAACATTAGCAATTTCATCAATATTTAATTGAGGTGGGCTAGATTGCATACCTTCGATTGAGGATGAAGTAGAAGACATACCTTGATCTTCACATGGGGATGATGGCATACCTTCTTTGTCAAATCCAAGTGATGATGTATTCTCAACTTGAGATGCCATGGATGGTGTCCAATCATATTCACTTGCGGTAGATGGTGTCCCTCCATATTCGCTTGTGCTTAATGGTGTCCCTTCATATTCACTTGTGGTAGAGGGTGTGTCTCCAACTACAGTATCTATATTTTTCCTAGCACGACTCTTTCACATTCATTCCCTTTGTCCTGCCAATTTCTTCTCTCTTTTTGACGGTTGAGGTTCCTCTTCAATTGGCTTGTTTTTGTCAATCATTTCCAATTTCTTGTTTTCAAAATATGTTTCCACCCATTCTCTATCTTTTTCTTTGAAGGTTTCATACTCTTCCTCTATTAGTTTCTTCCTTGTTCGTTTCTTCGGCATGGTAGATGATTTAACCTATAGCATGGTAATGAGACAAATATTAGTTCCTAAAAAATGTATCCATTAAAATAAATGAAATATATATGTCATTCAAGGCTTCATAAATAGAAAACATAGGTGATGAGGTAGCTTTATTGATGAGGTAATTTAGAAATAGAGATGAAAACCAAAATAGTTTAAATAGGTAGTAGAATTTTCAAAATGTGCAAAAAGTGCTAAGTAGTGAAATTAACAAATAGTGAAGGGTTTGATGTAGACCTAGGAGGCTCAATCACAACCAATTTGATAGCATTCCTTTAAGAGGCATCTAACAAGATTAAGATGACCTATTTGAACAAACCAAACAACCCTCAAAGCTTGACAATCATCAGAAGTTAGATTTCACACTTTCACCCCTTGAACCCTAGTAGTAGTGGAAACTCAGTTTTTTCCCAATAACTCAAATGTTCTCCAAAACTCCAAAAAAAATATTCATG
This sequence comes from Sequoia sempervirens, assembly GCA_007258455.2. NCBI lineage: Eukaryota > Viridiplantae > Streptophyta > Pinopsida > Cupressales > Cupressaceae > Sequoia > Sequoia sempervirens. Next base: position 27,725 of record VDFB02182335.1, read on the forward strand.
GTTTTAGACACCCATTTCAAATTTATTACACATATCTCAATGTTAGGTACAATTCATTTGGACCAAATCCCTAAAAACACCCCTTCTAGGCTAACCTAATTAGGCTAATTAGGCCTAATTTGCAAAGCAACATGCCCTCAAACTTATCACAAGACCTTGAAACCTTCATAAAGCATTTATTAGGTTCCCAAACCTCGAAAACCACAACTAGATTCCTCTAGTATGCCTGAAAAACCCTTGTTTTATGCACTATTCAAGAGGGTTTATTGAATATGCTACTTCCACAACCTCCCTGACTTTAAAACCAACTTGAACACATGACATTAACCCTAAACATGCCTAAAATTTCAAAACATCATGACCTCCCATAGAGATTCTTCCAAACCCTAGGCCGAAGCCCTCATTCAAATGCATTTTTATTCACAAAACTCACTGTGGCAGTAGGTTTATTACTCCTATTTCTTTCCTATCACTCAAATAATGCATCCTACACTTAAATCAGAAATCATAGGGTCCCTTACATGAGTTACATGTCAGGAAAAAACATGAAAACACATAAAATTGCTGCTAAACTTGAGATTTCAATGTATTTTCTTCTGAAAAACTCCAAATCAAACTTACATTTTGTGTCTACATGCCATTTAAATGATTCTTCTTCACATCCCACTAACTAACTACCTTGGAACTGAATTTCAAACCCTTAATGACCGTTGAAGGCCAAGTTTACATCATTTACACATGATATAATAACAATATTACTCATATTGTAAGTTTGCACCCCTAACACCTATAACTCACTAAACCCACACCAATGGCTTGAAATGAGCCTTATTACATCCAAAAAACACTAATCTTGCAAACTTTACATGTAAATTCAAAAACTTTCCTTCAAAGGCTACAAAGATACTTTAGTGCAAGATCATCATTTTTCACATTTTAACACCTAAACTCAAAAACTCAACCTAAGACATGCTTGGTGGTCTTGATTGACCTTATTCAAAAAAAAAATTCTCAAAGACTCATCCACCTACCTATTAGCCTCCTAATTACCATCAAATGATCAAATAAGGAGGATGAGGTGTGGGTGCTCATGCACCAGGGTTGTAAAAGTGTATTAAAGAGGGAGACCAACGGTCACCTCTTTCAAATGTTAGTTTTTGAAGTTGAAGTGGTTTTTCTTAGGAGGGAAACATTATCAAAGGCCATGAGAAACTTGAATGGAGGATGATCCTTGGATTGGGCATCAAACCAAATGAGGAAATGTTGAGATTTCCTTAAGAAAAATGAGCTTTTGGTGAGTGAAATTGAGTTTCTAAGTTAAGCAACATTATTTTATGTTAGATTGAGCATGAGAAGGGTATTTTAGACTTGCTTGAATAGTTTTCAAGTTTTGGAGTGTTTGGCAAGTGCTACTTTCAATAAAACCTAGGGTTTCTAAGCCTAGGGAGAGGGTTTTATGGTTTGGGTGGTAAATGATTGAATATTTGCAATCTAACACTGTAATTTGAAGTTTTGAAATATATAAAGTGTTTCCCCAAGGTTTTAGGAGATTTGGACAAGTTTTGAAGGTGGTCCCTTTGTAAAAGTGGGCTAATTTGGGCCCTTAAAAGTGTAGAAAACTTGATTTTTGCAATTTGGTACAAAACAAGCATTGGTGATTGTTGGATATGCTGAAAGGTTCTCTAATGGGTCCTTGATGTGTGTTGTGTTGTGAGTTGATAGGTTGTGTGAGTGGAATTATACCCGATTGAGTGACTTTGATATGCTACAAGGAATAGTGTGAATATGTTAAATGAAGAGGTCCTAATGAAAATGTAAATTGGAAATTGTGTTTGA
>VDFB02182336.1:0-12563 GCA_007258455.2 Sequoia sempervirens
TTGTCATGTTCCCACCCCATTTCCAAATGTCCTTTTACAAATCACACACATGCAACTTTTATTGTTATCAACTACTTAAAGATGTTCCTCTTATGAAACTCCCCAGGTGATGGCAAACTTTCACCCACCAGCAGACATTATCACGATATCTAGCAGCTCGTCTGAGGGAGACATTACAGGATCAAAAGCTAATGCTGGTCCTCCCTCACCTTCAGACTCTTCTTCTGTTATTTGGCCTGGCGTGTACCAAAGTAACGTTGCAGTCCTTGTAGAGAACATTGTGAGAGGTTGTGAAGACACTATTGAAGATGATAAGAAGACATGTGAAGAACCCTTCCAAGTGGATAACCATGACATCGAGATGGTGCAACAGGCAGTCCAAAAATTCCATACAACTTATTTTGTTCTTGATGCGTACTGCGACTTCCTTCGAGCAATGAAGTATGATGCATTGTATGGAATGGGAAATGGTACTAGGATTAAGGAAGACTTTCTAAAACTCCTAGCAGACATAAAGTAGATTGTAAATAGCTTGCTTAAGATAGCTACTTGTTTTTTTTGAGGTGTTGGGGATAATGGTTTTGCTTTTGACACAACACGACAACATCGACTTACGATTTTTTGTAAAGATGGGCAGCATGGCTTTCCTCTCGATATATAATGTATACAATGGCTGCTAATCATCTGACCCCTTCTTTTTTCCTAGCACAACAAAGTAGTTAAACCTTATATCTGGTGTTGCAAAATCTACTATGCAGTGGAAAGAATGTACAACTCCTTCCCCCCCCCACTCTACTACTTTTCCTTTGGTCCTTTCCATTGTACATATGCATCTACCAATATGGCAATTGACTCGATGTTTCTACGCATTAATTTTTTGTCTTCTTTGCTTCATGTATCTTCAATCTAATCTAATTGAACTATACAGATGCATCTTTGAGCTATTGCAATCAAAACTATACATATTCCATGTATGCAAGTGACTAAAAATTAGTATAGCTGATGGTAAATTGCATAGAGAGTGTCTATTTTCCCTTTCCTTGCTCCACATAATGAGGTAGATGTTTATAAAAGAAATGTGCATAACTGACTTTCCCCTAGTTGTGTTGCTACTTGCACCCGTTTCAATTTTGTTTGCTTGAATCTTTTTTTTGCCTGCTCGACTTTATATACCAATAAGTTGATGTAGTTTGCTGGAAGGGTTGTTCTATTGACTTCTTCACACAATCTGCTTACATCCAATCCATTTCTGCAGGATCCTCTCCTTGCCTTGCACCATGGCAAGCTTATTGACTCCAGATGCAATTAGATTGATGCATGGAGGAAATGTCACTTTGGAACCTCATGTCCAAGTCATAGCTATCTCAAGTTTTGGCTTCGAATATACACACATCAATCGATATAGGTTGGAAATCTCTAATGGTGTGCACAAGCACAAAGCATCATTACCAACTAAGTACAACTCCTTCATAGAATCCAATGTGCTTGCACCTAGCTCCATCGTGCAATTGAAAAGATACAGTTGTCCTCAAATAGGTAGTACACGTTATGTTTATGAACTAATTTCTATACCGCACAAGAATACGTGAGACCTACTCTCCTCTTAGATTTTGTTACTTATACTTTGTCTTGCTTTAAATATTAAGGTGGATTGTTATTGTCGACCTTGAAATTGTGCACACAACACATGCTATTGTTGGGGAGCCAATTTTCCTATGCACAGAAGACCTTCAGCAACTTGGGCACTCAACAGGAGAATCCTCTGGCTTGGCCACATCTTCAAAAATCCCTTTCCTTCCTGAAATACTGCCTCCTCGACATCTCCTATTTGGTGTCAGCCCGATCCTGCCAAAGGAGGCACCATTGACAATAACGCCTATCAAAAACATGAATCCATTTCAGCCAAGGTGGACTGTTAAAGGTCGTGTAACTGTGAAATCTGAAATACGTAGCTACACCACACAGAAAGGAAGTGGCCATATCTTCACCTTTGATATCATAGATTGTGAAGGAACAGAGACACGTGTGACATGCTTCAATGAAGCAGCTCACACCCATTATGATAAAATTATCGCAGGAGCTACATACACATTGTCTGGAGGCACGGTTCGACCTACTAATAGAGTCTATAACAAGCTTAATAGTGGGTTGGAAATTTCTCTTAACCCCGACTCAAGGGTTTCCCTCTGTGAAGATGATGATTCCATCCCTAAAGAGCAATTCTCTTTCACACCCCTCAATGCATTGATGAGCAAAAGCAACGGTTCAAATGTTGATGCAATTAGAATTGTCACTTGTGTACATCCATGCACCACCATCAGGAGAAGAGATGGGACAGAGGTCACACGATGGACTTTAACAATTATTGACATGTCCAACACAAATATAAATGTTACTTTATGGGGCTCGTCTGCCGAAAAGGAGGGTGCACAGCTGCAAGAGAAATACCTCATGCGTGAATCTCCAGTTCTCACAATTAGGAATGGTCATGTGTCTAAATTCAATGGAAAGGTGATCAGCACCTCATCCACTACAAGACTATCGATAGACCCTCAAATAGAAGAGTCAGAACGGATTAAAACATGGTTCAAAGAAAAAGACAGTACAATTCAGTCTTTGTCTACTAGCTCCTTTCACATGCCCCCACCTACTAGAAGGCTTACGATCAATGCCATTCGTGAAGAGGCTCGAAATGCAACACACCCTCTACAGTGCATGTTGGTGGCAACAACACGATTCATAAAAACTGACTCATTCTGTTATCCAACATGCCCTTCCCGCTCAAGTAACAAGCCTTGTAAGAAAAGACTATCACAGACAAATGATGGAAAGTGGTTTTGTGGAAAATGTAATGCAATAATTGACACCTGTGACTATAGATATATACTTCAAGTCAAGTTGCAGGACCACACAAATATAATATGGGCAATCACATTCGACGAAGGGGCGACACAACTCATGGGCATGCCTACAGACAAACTCTACAATCTACAATTTGATCAAGCTGCTGATAGAAATGTGGAGGAGGTGATTAAGAGTGTCTTGAACAAACATTATGTATTCACACTGCGTTGTAACCTTGAAATGTACAATGCAGAGGAACGCTTAAAAGCAACCATTGCCAGGGTCGAACAACTAGATTACATTGAAGAGAATAGCTTTTTGCTTAAAAATATCCAAGAAATGTGCAATGTAAAGGCTTCTCCCCCCATTGAACCCGATGTTGTACCAGAGCTGGTTGTGCAACTCTAAGGATCGCTATAGCCATACTACATAGCCTAATATAGTTGCCACGCTCTCTTTACAAGTGTAGTATGACTATGGATGGTATGCTTCGAAAAAAAAAACTTGTGTTGTAAAGAACTATGTCAATTTATTTTTTATCTAAAAAACTACCATGTTAATGCCTTTAAATGGATACAAATATGTAAAATATTGTTTTCCTTTATTCCAAAAAAAATGCCCATGTTCATTTACACGTTTACAGATGCACCTTTGTCTACTACCTCCAAATTTTGTTCTTTCTCGTATTGCAACATGCATTCGCGAACCAATGAGGAGTATCTTTACATTTTCATCTACATTTTTGCTATGCAAGCATTTTGGTTTCATCTTGTTTTGCTATGCTCATATTCCTGATCTACCCTGCTATGTACAGACCTGCATATGGCAGACTCCTCAACAGGGAACAATGCAAGTGACCCATATAATAAGGAGGTAAGAAGACAAAAAAACTGAGAAAGAAATCGGGCCTACTATGCTCGCCATAGAGAAGAGATAGCTACTCGAAGGTGACAAAAAAGATTGCATGAGAGCCAAAATAGCCCCCAACAAACAGAAGCCCGAAGAATGCAAGACTGTGAGAGAAGTCGAGCTTACTATAAGTGTCATAGAGAGGAAATAAATGCAGAAAAGCACAATAGCTCTTTACAGAAACAAACATGCCTACATCAACATGGAACAATATGCAACGACAATGATAACTTCATGATGGCAATGAAAAAATTTCATCAGAGAATAGATGCACTGTCCAACTGAAAACATGCATTGTATGCAAGGAATGTTACCCAGGAATGCTTGTCTATTCATCAGGTTCTAATGCAACGTGTAAAAGATGTTTCGCTGAGAGAGGCATCCATCGGTTCTCTGCACTCAACAACATGGACCCAGGAGAGCAACCATTTGTTTTGAAAAGACTCACCCAAGTGGAGGAAATGCTCATTGCCAGAGTCAGCCCAGTACTACAAGTCACCCACACTCTTGGAGGCTAGTATAGATATAGTGGCCACACGATCAGCTTCCCACAAGATATCACCGACATTTCAAAAGTTCTTCCATGAAGAATACAAGAGTTGGATGTTCTCATAGTTCGAAGATTACATGTAGAAGGTCATTATTATGATTGTTATGTCAGTAGAAGTCATATCAGAGATGCGTTGCAATACAAAGTCAAATATGACCCATACTATCATGATGTTGCAATTAATTTTGAGCACTTAGAGCAATTTCCTGAAGCAAGAACAAACATAATGAATATGCTACACACCGTTGAAACCAGTGAAGACATGGTGGTTCAAAATAATGAAATTGACTCTGATGGGGATGATATTGAATGTAGCACAGTACATACATCGTCATTTATGGCTAGACTTCCAAATAGATGCCGTGAGTTAGAAATTATTAAGAGAACATTAGACCTTGACGACAACACTAACAACATTATAGACTGGCCTGAAATAAACTCATCACCAATAAATGAATACAATACTGAGGGGTTGCTTGATATGGCATTTCCAACACTCTTTCCAACTGGAGTTGCACTACAAATGCAACCACGAATTAGGGAAGTACAAATGCATGAGTATGCACTCCACTTAATGAGATTTCATGACCATAGATTTGGAAGGCATCCAAGGTTCTGATATTTCATGCTTAATCTTATGATGTGCCATCGTAGCCAGGGGCTTGCTACAGTTTTCATTAAAAAAAATGCAGAAGAAAACATGCCAACCACTATTGAGGACCTCCGAGCACACTTGAAAAACTTACCTAACACACAATTAGCTCAAGAGCTCATGCACTTTGGCTCTTCAATGCGGGGTACAAGACCATATTGGAACAAGTGTCGTGCTGAACTAACAAATATGATCAACCAAATAGGGTCTCCCACTCTATTCTTCACATTAAGTGCAGCGGACACAAAGTGGCCGGACCTGCAATGTTTGATCTCAGATGGTGTACCGGTAGGAATGCAAACAAATAAACAGCATTTAGAAAATGTAGTCAACAACCCCCACACCACATCATTATACTTGCATCAACGATTCACAATGTTTCATGAAGAGGTTATTGAGAAACTCCTCAATGCAAAAGATTACTGGTACAGGTATGAGTGGCAGCACCGCGGCACCGCACATGTACATGGTTTCCTTTGGCTCCATGATGCACCGAACATGGATATACTTGATTGGGATGATAGTGTTGCTGTTGAACAGGCAAGGAAATTCTTTGACATGTATGTCAGTGCTTGGAACCCCCGTCCTGCATCAGCAAGAGACAATTTGATTTTTTGATCTTTCCAAGATGATCCTTGCCTACTTGACACAACAGGTATATTTGCTACAGACCCCTCTCATGACTACGAAGAGATCATCAATCGTGTCCAGAGGCACACAAAATGTAGAGAGGGGACATGCTTGCGAAAGAAAGGGAAAAAACTAGAGTGTCGATACAAAGCTCCATGGAAAGAGAAAATTATATCTACACTATCATGTGACAATTGTGGGATGAAACAATATGAACCTGCACGGAATGATGATAGGCTAAACATACACAATCCAGAAATGATTTCAATATGGAGAGCCAACATAGATTGTCAGCCTGTCATTTCGCGAGGAGTTGTTTTGAAATACATTGCCAAATATGCATCAAAAGCAGAGAGAGCATCTGAGACTTGTACGGATATGCTAGCAAGAATATCTGCAACCCAAAAAATAGATGTCCCAGCCCTTGCAGCATACCGAAAGTTCATACCAGAAATCGTGGCAGAGCATGATATTGGAGCACAAGAAACATGCCATATGCTTCAAAAACTTCCGCTTATTGTTTGTAATCGGTCGTTTACGTCTTTGAATGTTGGCCGAAAAATGTTCAATCGAATAGCAAGAGGACCACATGAAAGCCATCTGCAGCCTAGCTACCTTTATTCATACATTAATCGACCTCTAGATTTGGAAACAACAACGCTACTTGAATCTGCACGGTCTTTCACATACTCTGCGAGTCGCAAGGGATGCAAGTGGAAAGAAAGAAAGGTCAAAGCGATTGTCAATGTTTTCCCAAAGTTCTACACCATCCCAAATGAGGACTCAGACCAGTTTGAAACATTTTGTTGGAGTGAGCTTCTACTGTACAAGCACTTTCGAAGCTTTAAAATTGACATAGGGATAACTAGGGATACAATACTTGCAAATTGGAAGCAAATGAATGCATCCAAATATGATGTATGGCATGTCCCCCGCACCGCCCCCCTCAGACGAAAACACCAGCAATGCAGAATCCAATAGCGAAATTGAGGTGGACACAAGGGGCATACTTCAAATGAATGAATGGGAATTATTTTCGCAAATGGGCCCCTCAAACAATATCAACGTACATGAACTTGACTTGCTTGGCAGGCGTGAGTTTGATAGCAGCTATAGATGGGAACAACTTGCAGTGCCCTAGGAACTTCACGAAATCGCCACACAATTCATAAACATGAAAAAAACATGTAGCCATGAAAGGCATGCTCCAAGTAAGTATGTTGTCCCAGACTATACATTATCTTCCAAACAAAAACTAGCACTCACACATATTATCAACCATAGCAAGCATCACTCAAATAAACCATTGTACATGATTATTCAAGGGACAGTAGGTACAGGGAAATCATACTTGATTGCTCGAATAAGAAAAGCACTTGATAGTTACAATATGCACTAGCAAAGCTAGCTACTCACATTGGCTCCTATAGGGGTTGCTGCATTTAATATACATGCATCAACTATACATTCAATGCTTCAAATCCCTGTCAAAGAAATGCACCCATTGCAAGGACAATCATTAATAACATTTCAGGAAGAGATGAAACACATAAGATATATATTGATTGATGAGATGAGCTTCATAGGACCAAAGTTGCTACTGAAGATAGATGCACGACTACATGAGGCCTTCCCGCATCGACAACATCTTTATTTCGGTGGGGTGTCAATAATCCTGATTGGTGACCTTGCACAACTCCCGCCTGTAATGGACAAGCCTATTTACACATCACACTCAAATGCAAAAACACTATGGGACCTGTTCATGACCGTTGTCACCTTAGACACAGTGTTTCATCAACAAGGTGAGACTCCAGAACAATGGCAATTCCATCAACTATTGCAAAACATATGAAATGCAAAAGCATCACAAGAGGATTGGGAACTTTTACAAACACGCACAGACAAGCATCTCACCTCTACCGAAAATGAAATGTTCGACAATTCAATGCACTTATTTGCTACCAATGATTTAGTTCGACTTCACAATAGAAGAATGTTAAAATTGTTAAACCGTCCAATTGCAATAAGTGCTGCAACTACCAACAGGACTGAAGCAGATAATGCAACTACTGATGAATAGCTTGAAAAGCATGTATTGCTTTGTAGAGGGCAACGCATCATGCTGACAACCAACATATGGACACATGCAGGCCTTGTAAATGGAGCTCTAGGTGAAGTTGTTGAGATAGTTTACAGCCTTGGTTCCAGACCACCAGATGTTCCACTTTATGTAGTGGCAAGGATCGATAATTATAGTGGGCCAGCATGGAATGAAAAGGACCCCAAAAGTTTACCAATAGTACCTGTATCATTGGGCAGCCATAGACAAATTCCGCTCACAATGGCATGGGCTATTACCATACACAAATCCCAAGGCCTAACGCTTGCCAGAGCAACTGTCGACATTGGAAAAATAGAACGACAAGGACTAACATTTACAGCTATATCCAGAGTGAAATCATTGAACAACCTTCGTATTCAGCCAATGTTCTCCTTTGAGAGATACTCAAAAATGCATAACCACCCATACACAATTATGAGAAAAGAAGAGGAAGCCCAATTACAACAACTATCTCTAAAAAGCCAAGGTACACAACTCTTTACCCTTTCTCCCTCACGTTGCTCCTACTTCTTCTTATATCAACAATTTCTCTTTTACAAAACTAAACATGCCATCAACAATGTGCATGTCCTTTGAGTAACTTTTTAAATTTATTGGGAAAAAAAAATATTTCCCCTTTATTAGTGTTATAATAAATTGCACATGGAGCAATCATTATACATGTCAACAACAAATATTCCCAGCTAACCATTCCATTCCTTTTGCTTTGCAGGCCTTGAAGCCAAATGGCATATATCGTAGCCCCTCACCCTCAAACACCAACAATTGTACTTTATATTTTTTCAAAAATAAAAAAAAGTTCCACTGCAAAATTGCTCCCCAACATTTTGACTTTTCATAGCACGCATTTTGTATATCATGAACTACCAACAAAAGTACTTTGTCCAGTTGAGCTAAAATATTCCACCACTTCAACCATTTAAGATAATATATTGTGTTGGCCATACACTACCATAGTATACCCTCCTATCGGCGTAACCCTTGCGCCTTGCTAAGGTAAGAACTAGTAATATGACTAATAATAGTGGAGTTTAGACATTATTATCATCATTTTGGTTTAAGACCGCCATTGCAAAATAAATCTATTATCCAATGTAAATATTACCATTGATGATGTTGTACAAAAATTGTGTCCTAATGTTTACTGTTAGTTTAAGATTTGATCATTGAGTTAATTATATATTGATAAGGTCGTAACATAATGGTTATTGTAATAATGAGACCATTAATGTTCATATGGGATGTAAATTAATACTTTGAAGTATTTGTTGAATTATTATTAATGATTTAGTTATTATCGTATTATTGCTTTAATAACAATAGTGTTATCAAGGCTTAATTATAAAACCATTAACAATAATACCATTAATAGCTAATGAATAATGGACAATAATATCAATAAGAAGGATAATAATGGTATTAATGGGTGAGTCAAAGGATAATGTTATCATTGCTTTAACTAGATGCTATCATTATTGTTATGAATTCCATACCAATTAATTGATGATGATTTAATTAAAGTTAATTTTTTTTTATAAGATTAACTTTAGTAGTTTCTTCTCAATAACTCAACATACACCATGGTTAGAGCTCACCTGAAATACTAGGAGTGGTTAATTAGCTTAGTGCACCTTTGGTTTTGTTAAAGGAAAAAAAGAAAGAAAGAAAGAAATATAGTTGATTTTCTTCTAGGAAAAATTATGGGCATGACATTAACCCTACATCAATATCAACTATAGATGTGATACACTTTTGTCCCTTAATTTTGGTTACATTGGAATTAATTTTGAGGAAGTATAATTATGCGAGAATCAATGGATTATTAATAATCACTTGGATATTAAAGGTAATTGATGCAAATATCAGTTTGGAAAGAATGATATGAACATTAACATTGAAACAAGAACCTCCCAGTTGTACATAGTAATGGTGTCACAAGCTTAATGATTGAGAGTTAGTGGCATTTAAAAAAAAAAATTGGGTTTTTGTCATAAATTTTTAGGCATTACATATCAGTGTATTGACAACTTCTATAGAGGGAAGAAGGAGAAAGGTTTTTTATTCTTCCCTTTTACTTTCAAATTGGTGGTAAAGGCAATGAAGCAAAAACATAAGCTGCTAGAAGCAAAGTTGACTCATCTAGGGTTGGTGTTAATTTGTGATGAGTGGAAATACAACCCCAAAAATGACTTAGCACACCTAAATATCAAGGTGAATCATAGCTCCTATCCTTACTGGGCAGCTCCGTATAATCCATGGTCAGAGCAGGATGACCTATTTGTGAACTTTGCCTATATTCCTACTAACAAAAGTAGGCTGCAATGTCTCTCTTTCTATTTTACTTTAGTGAAGCCTAATGAGAAGCACCAAATGGGGGCCACCCTTTACAATAATTTGGCCAAGCACTGGAACTAGAGCAAGGATAAAATTTCTTCCTTCTGGATTTATCATCAAGAGATCCAATACCCTAATGTGTCATTCCAAGATGTAGACAAGGATGAAAGATTTGATACTATGTGGAACAAAGGGCATGATGATATTGATGCAAATGGTGATGAGAATGTAGACCTGGAGGAAGCCAAAAAATATACCAGAAAGGGAAAGGAGGTAAAAAAAGCCCAAGCACAGAAGAAAGAAAAGGTGACAAAGCAGCCTAGAAAAACTTCTTCAAGGGTGCAGGTGAATATATTATGTTTGAGGGCCTCACAATCACACACATGGGTTGTGAAAAGAGCCAGAGTAACCCAAAAAACTTCAAATTTCATAGAGATGGAAAATTTACCACCTGACAAAAGGAAAAGCATAGATGCAAATTTTGGAGAAGGTTCACAAGAACTTGTAATGAGCCAAGGGTGAAAGTCTCCATTGCTTAGGTATCATTCTCTTCCCCCTCTTCTCACTACTCAGTCTTTGGTTATTCCTACTACCTCTATCATGGCCACATCCCTGGTTACTTCTAGTGTCATCCTTTCTTTTTCTGCTTCTACTTCCACAATCATAGGAGGTTTTTCCTAATTATCCCAAGTAGGACAATTTGATTTTACTCCCCCACAGTCTATTTTATCTTTTGTTAGAGCTTAATCCAAGGCCACTATTGCTACCCCTCTTGCTACCACCGTATTAGCTCCAACCCAACTTTACCAACAAATGGATTTAGCTAAATCTCTACTACCACCACTGCTCCCCATGAGTCCTTCTACCACTTCATAGACCAGGCCTTGGTATAAAATTCCCCCATTCTCCCCACTAATGCTCTCTCTTCTTAAGAAGAAATCAGCTAGGACCACTACTTTCTCATTCCCTTTTGATCTTCCTTCTAATGCACTCTTCGCTATTGATTTGATTAGATCACCAATGGAATTTATTAGTGAAAGCAACAAAAAAGAAAAACATGGGCTTTCAAGGCCCAAAAGAAAAAATGGCGATGCTAAAAAGATGGAAGAGCCACAGTTGAAAACTCTTTTCAATGAGGTTCAACAGTCATTGCATTTTGCAACCATGCATCTGAGCATTATCAAACCATAGGGGGAGATGTGACCCAAATATTACACCATCCATGCTATGGAAATCAATCAACGTGTGGCCTAATTGAAGGATAAAGTATAGCTAATGGTGGAAACCTAGCATGTCATGACTACTGACTTTCTTAAGTTCAGTCACCAACTAAAGAAGAAGGAAGATGAGCTAAAATATTTCAAAGAGAGGATAGAGGTCCTATTGAAGAAGGAAAAAGAAAGGGACACCAAATTTGAATGCTTGTCTAAGAAAGCATAGGACAAACAGGCCAGAATCTAAGGGGAACTTGCAAAGTTCCAGTCCATGGATCCCAACCTAGTCACTAAACTATAGCAGAAAAACTAGGATTTACAAGACCACTTGGCATGGGTAGAGGGAGAAGTGCAACAAAAGACTGAAGAGATATAGTAGCAACAAGCTCAATTGGAGCAAGAAATGCAAAAAAAGGAAATGGAATTCTAGGGTTGATAAGCTTAGCTTGGGAGGAAAATCCAAGGGATAAGGCTCTCCCTAGAAAGAGAATCCACAACTAGGGGCTAGGCTAAGGAAAAATTGCTCACTGAGTTAAGAACCTTGAAGGAACAACTCTCTATTACAAACATGAAAATTGTAGAACTAACATAGGATGTCAAGTTGAGGGAAGAAGAAATTGGTCTTTTGAAGAATCCTCTCCAACCCCTTGCTACCTAGTTGGACCTCCTCTTAGTAGCCCATCAACTATATGTTTCATACTAGGAAAGGTCAAGGATTTTTGTTTGACTCTTTAGCTGATGCTTCAGTTCATGGCTAAAGTGGCAAGTTTGAGAAAGGAGGTTCGTAGAATGATTGAAAAATTCCCACAATTCATTGTAGAGAGGGTTCCTAAGGTGGAAAAGTTGCTAGATAAGCTATACATCCATGGTGAACGAAGACTTAATCAGAGCGAGGATTGAAGATCGGAGATCAACTACTAGGAAATCAAAGGAATTCATCTAATGTAATGCAACCATCCTCAATGCCAGAAATTGCTAGGAAATATGTAGTTGGACTATGAACAATATGCAAATGAAGTTCTCCTAGCTAACTCAAATGGGTTTTCCCTTGGCTTTCCTTTCTAATGATTTAGTAGCCACAGTGGAGTATATTGTAACAAATATTGAGGAGAAGCAACAAGATTTATTTGCTTTCCAGGGTTTCAATCAACCCCTTACTGTCGTGGATATTGAAGACATTACTCATCAAATAACATTGCTACTCTTTTAGCTTGAGTTTGGGATTAGGATATTGATGGAGCTTTCCTTCAAGTAAGTAATCTATTTGCACAAGGTGCAAGAGAATTTTCATTGCATATCAATTCC
>VDFB02182338.1:0-20243 GCA_007258455.2 Sequoia sempervirens
ATTAAATAAATGAAATTTATTTAATTAGTCAAGGAGGAATAATATTAAGGTGAATTAATTAAATAATATGAATTTTTTTAATCAATAGTGGAATGTGAAATTGGTAATTATATAATTGACGATTATTTAATCATGTGAATAAGATGAGAATTAGTGTAAAAAAGTTGCTTGTAGGCTAGGAAAATTTTCAGTATCTATGTTTTTCCCCTCTTTAAGACAATGCAATTTTGAGTGTAGTTTCAAAGAAAAGAATGCTCAGAACCTGCCCTAGTGTGCCCCGGTGATAGTGGAATAGTGTGGTTCCCCTCAAAAAATTTCATAAACATTCCAAAAAATAATCTAAATTTATTGACAAGCCAATTTAAATGTGTTTAGATGCAATGATTGCGAAAAAAATATAATTCTAGGGCAATAAGGTCAGATATGGAAGCATTAGGGTGACATGGGGAACACATGTAGTGAAAATATGGGTCTAGTAGGGCATTGTGGCTCTATATATAGGCCCTTTTATGGAAAATAATCCTCATTTGTACATATTTCTTTTGAGATTGGGAGAGGAGTGGAGTGAGGTTGAGGAGACCTAGTGTGAAGCTATGGTGGGGATTCCAAAGAATAGCCATTAAAGAGAGTGAGTGTGGAGCTATGGATGACCAATAGGTGCAGGCGAAATGGTATGTACCCTATCTCGACTTTGATTTTTTTTCCTTTTTACTAGATTTAAGGCTAAAAAATAGAGCCACATATGTGGTGCAGAATTTTGCACCACATTCATCATCATGAATGACACATTTGTAGGATTGTGTGTCACAAATGTAAATACATGACACATTTGTCTCATACTGCCACAATTATTTTGTGCATCATAATCTAATTTACTGTTGCAATCGTTGTAGTGTGACACATTGTTGGATAAAGTGATGTAACTATATGCAAGCATTGTAATTAAATTGTGTGATGTATTTGACTGTTTAATCAATGCATTTGACTACCATTGAATTAAATACATTCTCTAGAAAAAAAATTAGGATTTAATAGGTCCAATAGGTTTAGATAGAGGTTATGATTGACCTAATTTGTTGGTTGAACACAAGATAGATTTCTTCCACTGTATATGCATGAGAATCAACTGCTATCTATGGCATTGTGATATCACTTGGATATGTGCAAGTGAACCATTTTGCATGCACTTGGCTTAGACTATATCACCTTTATGCTTAAGATTAGGGATACTAAGGGATTGATTACAATATTGGTAGAGCTATGGTACTCAGAGACTAGCACCTTTCATCCTCCCATTGGTTAGGCTACAGTAACCTTGGAGGACGTTTGACATATCCTTCATATCCTAATTCATGGTGAGACTATGGTGTATGGTCTCGATTCTATTTTGGCAACTATAATAGATGTTTTGAGACTGAGGACTTGGGTATTAAGGAGTATGAGATCTAATGGGATACTTTGGTAGAACATTATGAGAGGATGATTATACTTATCTACATTGTCATAGATAGTTCTTTGGTTCCTAATCAGTGCAAGCATGGGTTCCCAGCTAGATGGGGATGAGTTTGGAGGGCATGATGAGATAGGGCATAATATATGCTTGGGGTTCATGTGTTCTTGTGATGCTCTACTTTTAGCTTCATGAGGTATCCTATAGAGGAGCATGTTCCATTGGTTTCAGAGTGATGTTGCTACACTTGTGGGCATGGGATCATATTTCTATAGATCAACTAGTGAGTGCTAGAGATCTACCTGCCAGACTTCCATACGTTTATATCTATGGCGGTGTTACCATATGGAGCTATGTTGGTGATTTTAGTTATTGGAGGCATGCGATAGAAATTCTTGTTGGGTTTACATGGAGGTTGTACAAGCATTATCTGATATGGGATGATGATGTAGAGAATTTACCATACTGCAGACATACATGATACTTGATTGGATGTACAGTCTAATCACAACATATTATTGAGAGATAGTTATCATATCAAGTGTTGCAGTAGTTTGGGGAGCATTAGGATGTTCTTGTGGGATTATCTATGTTTGCTAGATTAGTGTGAGAGGTGGGATAGTGGGGACCTATGATCAGTCCTCAAGTTGCATTTCAATAGTTTAATGGGATCCAACCAGTACAATGGGGAGTTGGTCCAAAGGTAGAAGATTTGGGAATGATGCCTAAGTATGATGCATGGTTTGTGCAACACAAGTCGACACCATTTATAGATCTTGGGGTATTGATTCCTCAAGAGTGATAGGGACTAGGTAGGAGAGGGTGGTTGATGGGTAGGGGAGAGGCAAGGGAGATGATGGGGAGGATGGAGGAGGTGGAGATGGAGGGAAGGGTAGAGGTAGAGGTATAGTTTCTTCATTTATTTTTGCAACATGATTTCCATCGAGCATAGAAGAGGAGGAGGTGTGGGGGAGGAGCGTTTGCAAGAGGAGGTTCAAGTGGAGTAGGATGTGTAGGATATGGCAGTGGATGAGGGGCTTTAGGATGTCCTATCACAAAGATCATATAGGATGAGTTTATAGAGGAGGTGGAGGATACGGGGATGATGTGCAGGCATAGCTTCTAGCTTTATAGGAACATGTGCAAGCCTTACAAAAATAGGTTGCACAACTCACTACAAAGAGATATACAACTATGATAAAAGTGTAGAGGGTTGAACAGTGTATAATGAGCTTTATAGAGACCATGAGTGATCCAACTATAGATTTTGCATGAAAACTTTATCAAGTGGGTTAGGAGACCTGATATTATAGAGAGTTGTATGAGGATGTTGTTCCACCATTGTAGAAGGCTCCTAGTTATACCTAGAGCAAGTCATAGAGTAGATCATATAGTAGGTCACATTCCAAGAGGACTGGGAGCAGCAGTGAGGTAGAGAGACCTAAGAGGCCTCCACATCCACCATCACATACATAGATAGAGTAGGAGCAAGTAGAGCCATCACCTTCAAAGGATAGGGGTATCACTAGCTAGCTCGATTGATTATTGTATATAGACACTCATGTATATTTTGATTGAGTCTATGAGCTCCATTTTGATAGTCATTCCAATTTTGTACTATGACATGATTTTTGATATATATATATATATATGTGATGCATTATTTTTTGGAAATGACTATATGATGTCTATATGTTTTATGTGCATGTTTCTATGATGATTGATCCTATGTTATGGATTCTATATGATGTGCATATGGATTTATGATGTATGGTTATTTGAATCTACTATGCATGCAATACTAATGTATGGTTATGTATACGTAGATGAAAACATGCCTATGATGTGTATGTATGGATATCTAATGTTTATGGTTTATGATGGGACTGAAATGTTATGGAATGCTTTATATGATGCGATGTTGATGATGATTCTATAAAATATGATGAAATGCTATTTTTGTTTATTTTTATACAATATAAATGACCTAACATGCATATGGATATGTATATGATGTTATAACATGAGTATGGATGTAGGATTATATAATTGATGCATTTTTTGTGTTCCATAGAACTCCATCAAAATGATTATAGAGACTAACAAAAGAAATTTATTAGTGAGAGGAAAAGTTCAATAAGAAGTGAAGAATGGTTGGATGGATTAGTTAATTGAAATGAAAGGAATGAAATGGATCAAAATTGGTGTATGATTGGTAGGATAGATTTTGAGCTTTCATTAGTGCACGATTTATCATCATAGGTGTTTTAATTTTTCAAATGGATAGTGTACATCCAGATATCCAATAGAACAAGGTGCAAAATATTATCCCTTTGTGTAGATAGACACATTGCAGACAAGGAGTGTCATGATGCATACTAGTGACAATAGAACCCTATTGGAATATGTGAGGAAGTAGCCACAAAGCATGTTAATCTTGATGCAAGAAAGCGTTAGATGATATTTAACTTGCATAGGATGTTTTGAGTATGCCAAATGGAACCCTAATCACACACAAGGAACTTAAATGCCCCAATAATATTGTCAAGGAAAAACCATAAAAAAAAATCAAATAGAAAAAATCATGATCCATCCTTGCTACTCTAATAATTTATGGATATCCTTGAGTAGCATAGGAACATGATAAAAGATAAATCAAATAAAAAGATAAAACTAACTAGACGAAATGATTCAATATCCATTTATATCTTCTTACCAATAGTGAGTGATCTATTGATAGGATTAAAAGGATTATGTCTAATTTAAGGAGTGAAACATCATGTATAAGATGCCTAGTTTGGTTTCAATGATGCAAAAATCTATATAAGATAAATGATAACTGATAAAGACATATGATGTTGATAGATAAGTAGGCAATTGATCGGCTAGGTTGGAGGCTAGTTTGATAGTTTTTCTATTGTTTCATGATTTATTGAGGTCATTTTTATGAAGGATGTTCTATTTGTGCTTGACCAGGATGTCAAACTTAGCAAGGTATAATTTATTATGGAAGGTAGATCATGAGTGGGTGTCATTTATTATGGCTTGTGGGTAGTTTATTATGAAAAGAAAATTATGGTGAGTGATTGTGATAATATCCTCTCATGTCATGTCAAAGATCCTATTAGAAAATATAGGTTGAGGATTTCCCCCAGTTAGGTATAGGACTAGTTATTATGGAAGGAATGCATACAGAAAGTGGGTGACACAAAATATCAACCATTCTCAGGCCATGAGAGGTGTGACAAAGTTTTATTATGATGGAGCCTATCCTTAGGTTATTGTGGATGGAATGAAAAATTAGATAGAATGATGATAGATGGTAGAGAAAATGACCTACTACGCATGGTGCCTATTTTCTAGGTTTTCACCATGGTACTTATGCAAATCACCACTGAGGTGGTTTTCACTATTAGATGAACTATTTCTCTTTAATTTTTAATTTTTTTGATTTTTAGAAACTCTCTAAAATTCATGTATAGTACTTGTGAAGGTGCATGCTATTGATGGGATCTGGAAGTGGTTCACTTTCAGAAGTATAAATTTGATAATCACTAGATCCATATGTTGCAATGATAATGTAAGGACCCAACCAATTAGGCTCAAAATTTCCTAGCTTTCTCTATCTATCTGAGTCTTTATATTCTCTTTCAAGACTAATTCATCGATATCGAAGTGTCAAACTCAGACTCTTTTATTGTAATTACAATAGAGATGTTTTTGGTAAGCCTTAGATGAAATAATGTAGTTTGACATCTCCATCCAATAATTCTAGCTCATGTAGTTTGGATATTATGTAGTCTTCATTATCAATAAAATTTTGTATGGAGACTCCCAAGGATGGTAACTTGACCTAGATAGGAAGGATGGCTTCATAACCAAAGACTAGGGAGCATAATGTGACACTAGTATGAGTTAAAACACCTATATAGTAATCCCATAAGGTTGGGTTCAACTGAATATGCTAGTCATGTATAGCGTCATTGACGATTTTCTTTAGGATTTTTATTATTGTTTTCTTAGATGAGTGCCTCCACTTGACCATTACCCCGGGGATAATAAGGAGTGGTGAAGTGATGTTGAATATGATATTTATAACATGGTTCTAAGATATCCTAGTTCTTGAAGGGATGATCATTATCTATGACAATAGAGAGGGGAACACCATACTAACGTATGATGTAGTTAAGGATAAACTTTGTAATTTGTTTTTCGATGATATAGGTCATGGGAATGGCTTCAATCTATTTCATAAAAATTTTGGTGGTAGTAATAGTGAACTTATGGCCATTAAAAAAAGTAGGGCGTATCTTTCCTAGAAGGTCGAGTCCCCATTGAGAGAAAGGCCATGATGATGTAACCATGTGGAGCTCCCGTGGTAGTGCATGAACAAGATCTCCATGAATTTGACATTGAAGAAATTACTTCACAAAGTGGTATGCATCACATTCCATAGTGGGCCAATAATATCTAGTTCTCATGATATTTTTACTAAGGTGGGACCACTAGAATGAGCTCCACATACACTGTCATGTACTTTATGTAAATCCATTTGTGCTTCTCTTGCATCGAGATATCTAAGAAGAGTATTATCTAGACAATGTCAATATAAGGTATTTGAAATGATAACATATTTGGAGGCTTGACAAGTAAAGGTTTTACATTTATTATTTGACAAGTCAGGGGGAAGGATTTGGTCATGAAATTAATTATAAATTTATTTGTACCAAGGTAAATTAGGTCCAACAATTTCAAATCTGAGCTCAGATTCAGAGACATCAAAAGTGGGGATCAAAATTTGTAACACCAAGAACTCACACTGATGCACATTATTAGGTATGTCAAGGAGAGATCATATAGTAGCCATAATTTCAACTGCTCTATTTTATATCCATGGAATCTACTCAAACACGATGAAATTAAAGTACTGTTTAAAACTATCAACCATCTTTTTGTATGGCACACGTTTTTCATCTTTTTCTCATATTCATCATTAAAATTCCTAACAGCCAATTGGGAATCGTCATAGACATGAATGTGCTTGATATTTCATTTGATAACTATCCTAAGTCCTATAAGAAAAGCTTCATTTTATATAATTTTTTCATACATGGGAATATTATTATGTAGGAATTAGGGATTGTGTTCCCTTGTGGTGTAATAAAAATAAATCCGACTCTCGAACCATGGTGGGTATAGGATCCATCAAAATACAATTTTCATATTGTAGAGGTCTCTAATGTAAAAAATTATTCATCAAGAAAATTTGATACAAGATGATGATATGCTAGAGTAGGATTTTTTTCTAGTTGATCTGCTATTACTTGGCCTTTTATTGATTTTCTATCAACATATTCAATATCAAATTCGCTCAAAATCATCACCCATTTTGATAATCTACCTATGAGAGTTGCTTTACTAAGTAGGTAATTTAAAGGATCTATCTTTTCTATGAGCTTAGTTTGAAGAATTAACATGTAATGCTAGAGATTTTGTGTGGTAAAGATGATAGAAAGACATGCACACTCAATAGGAGTGTAATTGATCTCATACCCCACAAGTGTATGGATGGTGTAGTATATAGCTCTCTCTTTTCCTTCTTCATTTTTCTTTGCTAAGAGAGCTCCCAATGTTGATGATGTAGGTAATATGTATAGAATTAGTATTTTTTGGTCAATAGGTGGCATTAGAACTAATTGCAATAACAAATAATCCTTGAGTTGTTGAAATTCCTGCTAAAAATGATTGGTCCATTTAAATGGAACATCCATGCAAAGCAAGTACTGAAAAGGATGGAAGTTATTTACTAATTGAGAAATGAATCTATGAATGGATTGTAGTTTCCCTTGTAGAATATGTAAGTGAGTTAGATTAGATGGTGGTGGAATATCGATGATGGATTTCATCTTTACAGGATCAACCTTGATACCTTTGTGATAAATGATATATCCAAGGATTTTTCCAGAAGTGACTCCAAAGAAACACTTTTTTAGATTCAATCTAACTTTGTATTTTTCTGCCCTTGTGAAAATCCTATCAAGCACATCAAGAATACTTTCTCTTATGAGAGATTTTTTCTAACATAGTCTTCCATAAGGGTATGCATCATATCATGGCATATTGTAGTGATATCCCTTTGATAAGTCACTCCAACATTCTTAATACCAAAGGACATTACATTCTAGCAATAGGTACCCAAGGACAAGTAAAATTTGTTTTGTGTTGATCTTTGAGAGAAATTTTAATCTAATTATAGTTGAAGAATCCATCCATGAGTGACAACATCTTGTACGCAGCAGTTAAATCTACAATGATATAAATGTTAGGTAAAGGGGAAATAATTTTTAGGATAAGATTTGTTTAAGTCCCTAAAGTATGGATATTTTTGAATTTCCCTGGTTGGATTAGTAACTGTTACTAGATTTGAAACCCATTCACTATAATCTATAGGTCTAATAAACCCAACATCTAACAACTTTTTCATTTTAGCCTTGACCAATAAGGTAATCTGCAGGTGCATCTTTCATATTTTTTTCTTGAAAGGTTTCACATTTGGAAGAAGAGGAAAATGATGAAGGAATAATTAAGGTTCTAGTCCAAGCATGTCAACATATGACCAACCAAAATTTATTTATCATTCAGAGAAGAAGTAGATGAAACTTGGCCTTTTTGTCTCTATCAAAGAAGTTGCAAAGTGTATAATCTTGAGATTCTCAACTATATTGATATTGATGTCCTTTACTTTTTCTACCAAAAGTGGAGATCTCTCTTGACTGGTAGGGAGTATATCCAGCCTTCCATACTTGGGCACCTCAGAGAGGTTTTCCCTCATATATGTCCTTTATTTTTTCTTTTTCTTGGTCTAGAGGTGTCTTTCAATTTGCACCTAGAGACCTATTCTTTTTTGTTTTTTCACTTTTGTGACTAGAAGGTGGAGTAGACTCATCAAAGTAGGTAGTAGTGTTAAGGTCTATGGTAAATCTATATTTATGATAATTTTGAGGTAAACCCTCTCGAAGTCCCATAAAATCAGCTATAGCTTCATCATTTTTGAAAATATCCAAGCTTAGTGGTCCTTGTTGGTCCTAATATATTAGCTATGGTGGAATTAGGGGAATTTATCATTGGAATTTTCAAAGCTTAGGGATGAGGTAGATATGGTAAAAATAGAGGAATCATTAGGGTCCCAAAAGGTTTCAATCCAAGATTGGTCATCAGTATGTTGGTTCTTAGGAGAATTGGTCTTATTATTGTCCTTAGGAGTCTTGAAATCTTAAAAAATATGAGTGTCTTTATTTGAAAGCAAATTAGTACTAGGAGCATTCAAATTGAGTGGTTGATACCAAATCCCTTTGTTCCTTGATAATTTTTTAGGCTGTATAGGTTCTATCATTCCTTGTTTTTGTAATCCTAGGCCATTGTGACCATCATAACCTTTCCATTTCATGATAGAAAAGCCTTTACCATACTATTCAACTGGTAATTGAGCATGTTTTTATTCTCTTCATCTTTTTAAATCCAAGTAGAGATGTCTTCATCTATATATTCCTTGCCTAGTTCACCCCACTTAGTGAAAATAATGGGAGGTTTATATTGAATGATAACCTTAGGATCCTTTTAGATAGGGTATGGGTTACCATAATATTTCAATATGGTAGGAAACTTATTAATGCACAATGAGTTCTCAATGTTGTATTTGCCACATCCATTATCTTGGACCTAGACCTTGTTTTCAGAAAGGATGTGGGTGGATCAGAAGATTTGGATAATGATGTGGGATCAATATAGTGATATGAGATGGATGGTGAGGATTCTCTATTGATAGGTACTTTATTTTTTAGTGAGTTCCTTTCATATTATTGCAATATTGGAATGGATTAGGGTCACCTAATATAGTAATTTTAGTTTCATTGTACAAGAATTTCAAGCACTAATGGTATATAGAGGAGACAACCTTCATGGTGTGAATCCATGGAGGATCAAAGAGAAGGTCAAGTAAGGAAGGTCCATGTCCAAAAATTGGCACACTATGTCTTGAATAGCTAGACCAACTCTGATGGGAATGATGATAATTCCCTTAAAAGAGCACTCTAGATCATTGTAGGCTCTTATGATGATCATTTTTAATATATCAATACATGCTTTAGAGAATCCCATTATGGTGACCAATTTTAGAGTACAATTTTTTAGCATTGCTCCACCATCTATTAGAACTCATCTAAATTTTTTGTTCATTGATAAATACCTAAAGATGTAGGGGATCATTATGGTGGGGCTTCTATGAAAAGATATCATGCTATGTGAATGTAACATGTGTGTGGTAGCTAGATACCCTACCATGGCTTGAAACTGGTTACTATTTAGGTCGTTAGTGGTAATTAGTTCTGTAGAGCTTTATCTAAGATAACCTTGTGCTTAGGGGATATATGTAGCAGCTCAAGAATGGATTCTAATTAGGTGTATTCCCTAGATGATCCAAAAGGTTATATTGATTTATTGGTTGAGATTTATAAGTGGCCCCTTGTAGAGTCACTTTGGATCTATGGGTGGTAACCACACACTCAGTATTCTTGCTATTAATGGTTATGGTAGAAACATTATTATTGGTGTTTTGGATAATATTAACCATTTATTCATAGGAAACACAAGTGTAGTTAGCTTGGTCCTTGGTATTTATTCCTAAATTGGAGGCTTTTCCTTATCCATGATTTTGTATAGGATATTTGAATATGGTATGGTTAGCATTAGAGGATCCCTATGGATTATCAATCATTATGAGGTCTTGAATAACATTCTTGAGTTTAAATCACATAGAGGTTATATGCCATTTTATCCTATGATACTCATAAAAGTCATTGTCATTCCACCAAGATAGTTTGAAAGGTCTTGGATCATAATGCCTTATTTTAGAAAGTTGGATAATGTTGGATTGTAGTAGCTTCTTTAAAGTTGATTTAGTGGGTTCCCTTAAGGGTGTGTATTTTTTTCATGGATTCGTATTAGTCCTTGGAGGACCTCTTTGTGCTTGTTTTGAATTTATTTACTGATTGTTTCTATTTTTTGATTTGTTATTGTTGTTTGATGTTTGCATGGAAGGTCCTTTAAGACTAACAATAGGGTGAGCCTTTTTTATCAATTTTTCACCCACCACACCATCATTTGTCACATTCTTGTTTCATGACCAATTTTTTTTTTTAGCATTTGAAGTGCTTTGATTGTTGTTATTCTCTTTGAAAATTTTCACTAGCCATTTTGTAATGAGATCTTTTTCAATAGAGAGACCCTTATCAATAAAGTACTCAAATATATTGGAACAATGAATTTAGAGATGAAACATCACTTCTAAATTGAGGTTTTCCATGAAGATGTGCACCAATTTCTTTTTTGGTATATGATAAGGACATTTTCTCACAAGGCTTCTCCATCTCTGTAAGAATGAAGTGAATGATTATCCCTCCTTTTATTTAGTTTTACATAAGTTTATTATGTTTATTTTGTTCTCAATGTTGTAGGATAAGTGTGCATCAAAATTTTCAACCAATTCACTCCACGCCCTTATTCCAAGAGACAAGTGAGCAAACCATTTTATTGCTTGTCCCCCAAGACTTCATGAGAAAAGGTGCATTAGGTACGTGTGATTGTAAGAAACATCTAAACAAGTTGTGTGAAACTCTCTCGCATGATCTATAAGATACCCTTTCCTCTTGTATTTATCAAATTTTGGTGCGTCAAAGTTTTTAGGGAAGGGAAACATGTATATACTTCTAACAAAAGGATAGGGTTGTAAGTCCTTGATTAAGTAAGTCTTTTTACTTCTAGTAACCTACATATTTATAATCTATTGTTGTAGGATTTGTAATTGTTGAGCTAATATCTTTGTTGGTGATGGTGATGTAGGTGATGTGTGTGTTTAGGTATAATGTGTTTGGATTTGTAGAGATTTTATGAATGGGTTTGAGTTTTGATGGCTTGTAGTTGAAGTGTAAGCATGAATGTTTTGATTAAGTGTGTTGAAATGATGTTGTGGCAAAGGATGGGTGGTTTGGTGAAAGTGATATGTGACTATTGGACTTGGGTTAGGTTGTTATGGTGGTGGATTTTGGTTCAATTTTTGGTTTAGTTCAACAAATACTCGAGTCTAGTTCATGGGTATGTTTGTGTTTTGTGAAGTGTGGGTTGCTTTTACCTATGGCATTAAAAATGAAGGGTTTGTCCTTTGACTTTTGTTTGGTGGATTTTGATTTATGATGTTATGAGACATAGGTATTGTATTTCTTGGGTGTGTTGTTTCCTGAGATCTTGGTGACATGTGGTAGAGTGGGTTCATGGATTGTGGACGAAATGTCAAGGTGGAAGGTATGTTTACACTTGTTGCATTATGGGAGGTCCTTCAAAGTGGCATTCTTGTATTCAATTTTTGTGAGGGGGGATTGTGTGATGGAGGTGTTGCATTAATGACACATTGTTCTTGAGATACCACATTTGATGCTTGTTCTATTATGGTGGAAATGTCAAAATTTGTAGGAAGTCTAACTCCATTTTGTGCAAGCGATAAAAAATATCTATTGGGATCAACAAATATGAGTTTCTCCATTATTTGTAATATTAAAGGATCTTGTGAAGCATCGTCAAGTTCCTCTTGGGTTTGGTTTTGTTCAACATTATTCAAGGAAAGCTCATCATTAAAAGACAGTGTGGTTTCAGGTTGTAATGTTGTTTGTTCATTTGAGGTGGACCCAAAGTGCATCATGCTAGTGAGATTGAAAGTATGGTCAATTGTGGGATCCATTTGATTTCTTTTTCT
The DNA here is from genome assembly GCA_007258455.2 of Sequoia sempervirens. NCBI lineage: Eukaryota > Viridiplantae > Streptophyta > Pinopsida > Cupressales > Cupressaceae > Sequoia > Sequoia sempervirens. Next base: position 12,255 of record VDFB02182338.1, read on the forward strand.
TTGTGACCTCCTTTCAATAATATAAGACATTTTGGGATTTTTGTGACTTTTGGATTTTTTTAGATTTTATAGGTTTTAAATGTTTTTTGATTTTTTTGATTTTGAAGAATGCAAACTAAGTATGGACTTATGCTATATTTTTAGGATTTAGGATTTTTAAAGGATGTTTACAAATGAATTTTATGCTATAGTTTTGGATTTTTCTAATTTTAAAAAGGATTCTTATCAAATTATGATAGAACAAGGTGATCAAAGAAAATATAGATAGACCTTAAAAGGATAAATATTGAGATGATGGTTGAAAAAAGTCAAACCTAAACTAGAATTATGAGTTATAGGTCCAATTGTTGATGGGATAATGAGAGAGTATGAGGTCAAGATGTTCAAAGGATAACTATGGTCTAATCAAAATCTGATTGGTTTCTTGGTTTAGAAATGCAAAGGTGAATATTTATAATGTTGGATGACAAACTATAGCCTAAAGGTGTAATTAAGATAAGAAAAGAGAGAAAATACTAAAAGTGCAATACTAATTTGACAAGTCTCAGGTCTCTATGTTAGGTCACTGCATAAATCAGGTCTAAAGTCTAAATCCCCAAAAATAAACCCTAATGTCTCTATGTAAATAAATTCACATCAGGGAAATTATTAGATGTGGTACAAAAAGCCACAATTTCATTATAGAATAGTAACATATGCGTGAAAAAATTGGACAATTGTGTGATAATGATAGATATGATATAGATCTAGATAGTTGCATTGCTTTGGTTTTTTTAGTTTTTCTAAACATTTGCATTACAAAAAGTTATATATGTGATGCAGAACATAGATGTGGTACAAAAAATAGATGCGGCACAGGAGTTAATAGATGCATTACTCTTGTTTTGTAGATGTATTACAAAACATAGATGTGGTGTAGGGATTAACAGATGAATGACTTTGACTTTTTTAAAATTAAGTGTTCTAAGTGATTTTTCATGTTGGATTATTTTTAGTTTAGATCTAGAATACACTCATAAAACACCCAAAAGAAAAAAATAGTTGGTTGAACATTGACTCTTGGGTAATAAGGCTTATAGCTAAAAGGCTAATGCATTGCTAGTATAGCACAAATTGAAGATAGTTGGAAGAGAAGAAAAACTTAATTAACCTGAAATAGGTTTGTATACTTGATGTAGGCTCCCTACATAACTAAATGCCAATACTTCATAAGATTGGATAGAAACAAATTTCTTGCAAAATTAGATAGCTAGATATCTAGTAGCACATGCCCAATATGACAATAGGCTCACCTTCTTTCTATAACACCCCTCCATTTTGTGCTCTGTTGATCAGACAATGTTTTCTTTGGTATGCCTTGTTTGTTCTTTCCGCCGAATTAAGGTGCTGGGGACTGTTGATTAGCATTTTGTTAGCGGGGTATGAATGTTCTATTTTGATAGTGGCGTTTTACTCTGTCTTCATCATTAAGGTGGCGGATTTAAACTTGGCATATGAAATTAGCGGGTAGCTTTATGGCACCCAGTTATATTTATTCCGATGGGTTATGGAGTTAGTATCTTATCGGTAGGGTAGAGGGACAAGATTACATCACTTTCATCGGCTGTGATTCAAACGTTTCCCTTCATGAGATTGTCCACTATGTTATATATGCATATTCGAGAGCTCCGATTTTGTTTTGTGGAATTTGTGGAGTCTGAGGACATTGACTCCCTCCCTAGTTCTGCGGGTCTAACGTGACCAGAGCTGACCAGTTTATCAGATTGGAATGGTAGCCTTCGGTTTTCATGCCAGGAAGTCGTGCTAAGTCATGGTTTATGGCCGGGTTTAAGCGGTTTTGATTTGGTTCTTTCCTCCCTGGTTAGCTATTCAATTTGTATTTTAAAGGATATTAAATGGTGGGTATGGTTTAAGTGATGATTTAACATATCTAGTTTCAATGTTGAATATTATTTTATTTCATTGATTATTTTGGTTTAATTAATAAAATCATTTTTAGTTTATTGGTTAACTAGGCCAATGGTCATAAATTAAATGAAATAGTTATTTTGCCATTATTGTATATTTAGATTTAAATTTATAATGAAAATGGAAATCATGTTAGATATTTAAGTTAAATTTAAAATAAAAATAGAAATGTGGATTATATTTCACTTTTTGAATTTTTGGATAAAACATATTCTTGCAACTTTGAGATTTTTGGCTTTTAAATGGAATTATGAAATTTTGAAATATCATTCTTTGAAAGTAAATTGTTTTAAAATTTTTAAAAATGAAATATCCTCAAATATCATTCAGAAATAAATTGAGTAAAGGTGGAGTTATTTAAGGACATTAAGAGGCAGGCTGCGCTAAGAGAGCTGAAAAAATTTCATTTTGCTAATTTGAATTTTTAATTTGGAGGTTTTATTTCAGCAGCTGGGTGGAGTTAGAAGAGAAGGTGGAACCTACCATTGTTGAAGTCCTTCAAACTTAGGGGAGAAAACACTTGGGGTGTCTTCGTACATTTCCCCTTTTTAATGATGCTTCCATTCCTTATGTTTGTTTAGAAAGCTGCTGAGATACTGTTTTGGAATTAAGAAAATAAAGTGAATTCGAATGTACTTCAGAAACTATTTGTTGGATTGGAAAAAACCAAAACAAAATCCCTAGCGAAGCCGAGAGGAAGGCAAAAAATGCTGTTTCCATTGACCTTCTAAAAAGCCCTTGTTTGTTCCCTTAAGATTTTAATCTGTTCTTCACAGGTGTGTTCTTTTGCTCAAATCTTGAGCTAGAAATGAAATGCTTGAGGTATATAGTTTGTAAATGCTCACCTGGCCATATACTTATATATACCCATATATATATATATATAATAAAATATCCATCTAGTTCAATCTCTTTCAAGAAATTTTTGTTTTACCAAGAATGTAACTGAGGAATTATACCCTTGTTGTTTTAAGTCTATTTTTTAGGTCATTTTGTGAGATAAAATAAAAAAATTCTCTCAAAAAATATTTCCCTCATGGCGGAGGAGGGATATGGCCCACCTTTACCCTCCCCGTTGCCTGGAAGGTGCTACTTCCTGGCAGCCATGGAGGCATTATTATTAATGGCCGGCCCTTGGCCCTTGAGGCGATGAGATCTTTATCCCACCGCGGTCACACCCTTAAGGTGAACCGTTAGTGAACAGCGCCTACCACACTTGGGGAGGGCCCCTATAGCCTAATATTACTTTAGTTTAATTTTTTTTTTTAAGTTTTAAAATTGTTTTTATTTAGATATTAATTTATTATTATATATTATACTATAATATATATATGTTATATGCATACATATAATATTATTTTAATATTTAAATAATATTTTAATACTTGTTTTTATAATAGTTTATTTATATAAATATTATATATATATATACTTATGTATATATATCATACACATTTAGTGAGTATATGTATATTTTAAATAAATTATTTTATGGTGTTGAACTGCTTAATTTCAATGAGATTTAGTTTTTTTAAATATATAAATATATAATAGTATATACATTGAGTATATACTTTTATGTATATATATTTAGTGTATATTGTATCTTTGTATAGATGAGTTTTAGTTGATTAATTTATTCTAAGTTGAAATAAAGACTAATTTATTTTAGTTAGATGTTGTTTTAGTTATCAAGCTATTTTGATTATGTAATATAATTGTGAAACTTAGAGTAAATGATTGGTGTTTAAATACTTCAACGTCATGAAATGAATTTGGTATATCTGATTGGATAAATGCAAGTAATGGAAATTGAGATTGACTGGATTTAGGAAATCCTAAAATAGGTGATTAATCATCAATTTGTCTTTCTTTATGCATTCTCCCTCGTTCGTGTCGATGTGCAAATAGAGTAAATGTTCTGAAGTCTTCCAGATTGGGTTTCTTTTAATTTTGTGGGTGTCGTAAAGTGTTAGTCAACCTTGGGTTTATTTTGGGTAATGTGTATAGCCGTATTATGTTGTTTTACCCATTTTTCATGAACTGGGATAGTTTGTGTCTCCTTGGATTAAAAGTGGTTTATGTGGTTTGTGCCTCCTTTGGAAGGAGTGAATTATGTGTTTTGTTGCCTCCAGTGTTTGGAGAGGGTTTTGACCTTTGTTGCCTCCAGTATTTGGAGAGAGTTTTGACTTTTGTTGTCTCCAGTGTTTGGAGTGAGTTTTATTTATGTGTTCCTCCTAGAGTTGGAGTGGTTTTATTGTATTGGTATACACTTGGGATTCTCTTGGTGATTGGTTTTGTTTGGTATGTTGTCAAGTAGAAGAGTGGCTTATGTTAGGGGCCAGAGCCCAAAGAGGTAAACTGGGAAACCTTTAGAGGTGGTTTAATCAAGTGAAAACAAAATCAATGTACTTAGATGTTAGGTAGTATTTCACACTAATTAAGATAATTGAGCCTCGCTCATGGGCGCAAGGGCTTGTATAGACTTGGGATGAGACGGGAAGGAGTGGAATGGCAAGGTCATCTATCTTGTCCTTACGAGAGGTATTTGATTCCACATGAGTGAGCATGGGTGCTGGGATTCGGTAGAGGCCACCAGGACAACCCATAGTGGGGGTCGGAGCCTAGGAAGATTCCCAGAGGATATCCCATGACGAGTTGTGTGATGACACTCTTTCTATGACAACATTTGGTATTTGGGTTTATGTGTATGGTCTTCTTAGCATACTCGATTTGTTTTAATTCTGGAAGCAATGTGACTTATGTTAGTGATGTTAGAGTTGTGCTTGTGTTATTCTTATGGTTGTATGGCTCATGTGATTGGTTGTGTCAGTGTGAGTTAGCATGTTTCTAGTGGTTAATGGGCTTGTTTAGGATTCCTTGTTACTATCTCCTAGCATGGGGGGTGAGCCTTTGGGCATCACATGGTTGGGTGGAACGTGCACCCTATTCCACTGGGTCATCTTCTTGTTCATGTGGATGAGATTTCTAGTTGGAGAGCTCGTGGGATCCTGTACCTTCTTTATTTTTTCTGGTATTATTGTAATTTATTACCCCTCTTTATATCGAGGTGGAAGATGTAATTTGTAACCTTGTACATTGGAATTACCTCATTTTGGGAATGAGTGTTGTAATCTTATTGTAAAGTTTATTATTGGGACCATGTGGTATCTTTTATGCCTTGGTCGTAATTTTATCATGTATGGAATGTATGAGATTTTAAATTCTATAAGTAATTAAATGTTATGTTGCAATTCTTGTTTCTTGTTTGGGTTTTAAGTAGTCTCAGTCTCATACCTTAGAGGTTGTTGGCAATGGATAGTGATCTTGCATGTTATTTGTACTTAAACAAAAAGAAAAATAGTAGGTTTGTGTAGTAAATTGCAACTTCCTCTAGGGTTGTGTGGCAGGGCATTACACTTTCTTTCCCTAGGAGACTATTCAACCCAAGAATTTATATCTCTACTTAAGGGAGTATGTGTTGAGTAGCTTTAAGCATGATACTATACCCTAAACTACATCAAGCTATGACTGATGGCTCCTAGGCTTCTAATTAACAAAGGTTTTTAGTGGGGGTCTACCATGAATAGAGAGCTCCTCTGATATTTCTTGAGTCAAAGAGATTTCCACTCTCCTCTTCACCTATACGTGTCTCGGTTGACCAAGGGTCATGAGGCTTGGCTCAAATGATACTAGATACTCCTTGACGTACAACTTTTTCCCCCATTTTATACCTCATTGAGAAGCATGGTTTAGATTGAACTCTAGGGTGATGAGGTGCCTAGGTAGGTCTCCTACTTGAAATAAATGGTTATGGTGTTCTTTCTTCCCAAGATCATTCTTAAGAGTCATGAGGGGAGAGCATACATAGAATGACCACACCTCAGGTGAATAAAAAAATTACAAACTAATGAATTTTTAATTTCCAAGATTGCACATAGCACAAGGAGAGAGCATACACATCACTAGTCTACCAAACACAGAAAATAGATTCTTTTTAATCCTAAATCCAAATATCATATAAGCTAAAAATCAAAGAAATATAAGTTTTAGATCTAGTTCTTTGGCCAGTGAACCTGCATTGAACTAGTCACTAGTTTAAATGTTGTCTTTATCAATGTGTTGCAACAAACAAGATTAGTAGTATTAAAGCAATATCTTATCCAAATGGTCTCCACAAAGCTACCAATAGAGATCATTAACCAAAAAAATATAATCTATCTAAATTAGATTGTATCCAAAAATAGAAACTAAAATTTTTATACCTTTTAATTCAATCAAACATATGTGTCACTATTTCTAATAAATGCGTTTCAAAAATAGCTGTACAATTTTTTTTTAGATGTGTCACAAGAAATGATTGCAGTACAAGAACTAAAAAAATGTGTCGTCAAAAATGATTATGGTGCAAAGGTATGATTGTGTTACAAAACCTGTAGACACTAGAATCACCAAAAATGCAAAAAAAGGATAACCTAGAAATGATAAATGCAAGTTTAGGGTTCCACACAATCAATTGTCAGTCCTCTACATTGATAATCAAAAACAACAATTATTAAAAAAAAGTTAAAATATTCTAATCTCAGTCAATTGCATCACTAATTTCAATAGATGCATCACAAAAATCTACACATGCATTGTAGAAGAAAAATACATTATGAAATGCCACATATGCATTACAATAGATAGATGCATTGCAAAACTACACAAATACATCACACTGCACTCAATAGATGCATTGTAAAGCTTGTAACTTCAAAATTTTCTATTTTCTCATAAAATTTGTTGGTGTTCCACATCGAGTTCACCAATTGTATGACTAAAAATTAGGAAAATAAAAAGAATCATAAACAACAACCACAAAACCATTATATTCAAGCAAACTAATTCCAATCTATCAATGAAGAACAAATAAATATAATAAAAATGAAATTTCAATCAAATGATAAACCTTTCTCACATCAAACAACAAATCACCTCCATTGTCCTCAATTTTTCTTTGTAAGCTATTATTGCTCTCAGATTTGTATGTGCACAAATACAATAAGCTCAAATGAATATGATCTAGAAAAATATTGAATATTATGGTTAGAATTCAAATGAGAATGAAGATTGATTTTATAAAAAAATGCAGGTTTGGTGGGCGGTCTAGATTTGAGGAAGAACTAAAAAGATCTATGGTGGAGAATTGATGAGAGAAATTGATTGATCAATTAGCTAGTTGCATGATTTAGATAACTAATTACATTATTCAATTAAGAGAATTAATTGATACGTTAACACATGCTAAGTATTAGTGGACTGAATTGATTGCTTAGAGGAGTCAAATTGAGTAAGAGTGAAGTGGATTGATTATTTAGTGGACTGAAAGTAAGTCTCAATCAAAAGATGAGTTAGAAATGCATGAGATTTAATAATTAATGGAACTAATTAATTATTAAAGGCATGTGCAAATGGATTAAATAAATAAAATAAATAATTTTATTTATTTATGGAGAATGGATAATGTTGAGAGATTAAAGGATAATTAAAGTAATTATTTAATTTAGAAAAGGAATAATAGATAATTAAATAAATAATAATAATTTATTTAATTAATTTGGAAGGATTAAGATAATTAGTGATGTAGTTAAATAATTGGAATTTATTTAATTAATCAAGGAGGAATAATATTAAGGTTAATTAAATAAATAATATGAAATTATTTAATCAATAGTGGAATATGAAATCGATAATAATTAAATGATTGACAATTATTTAATCATGTGAATAAGACGAGAATTAATGTAAAAATGTCACTTGAAGGCTAGGATAATTTTCAATGTCTACAACAACCACCTAGGGAAGTAGTGTACCAGCAAATTGTGACACCTCATTTTAAGATGCATTACAACTTTAAATATTCTTCAATATTCCTATGTTCATGTTGTTTAAAATCTTTCCCAAAAAGAAGGTGATAATTTTAGATGTAAATTCCAACATTTCACATATTTGTGCCCATGATTATCACAATGAAGGAAA
>VDFB02182339.1:0-15225 GCA_007258455.2 Sequoia sempervirens
ATTAGCCCCTTATCATATTCCTCTCTTATTTGATTTAAATAAATCCATAAATCTGAGTCAAATAAGTCACATCATCTAATCTCCTATTAAATTAATTAACCCTTGATTAATTTAATCTAATCTCATGTCACATCCTCTAGATAATGCAAGTTGCACATGAAAATAGATTTAATTCATTTATTAAATCTCTATTTTCCTCACAAGGCATCTTTTGGAATATTATCTCAATTTGAATTCAAAAATTCCAAGTCAACATGTACATCCAACAAGGCGTTAAAACCTCTTACGTGTCCTTTGAGAATAGGTGGCATTTGACCATTTTCCCTTCCTTTTACATATCATTTCAACAGATTTGATTTCAAATATTGGCATTTATTGGCACAATCCTCAAAACTTGCTCAAACCTTGTCCTCTCACATATTGACAAATTGGCATCATATCGTTGGTTGAATCTTTGTCCCACATTGATCAAATTTGGACATCTCTTCAGCTTATCAATCTATAAATAAAGAGCTCCTCTTCTCATTTTATCATCCACAATTTGAGTAAACTTACTATGCTCAAATACTTAGCCATTTCCATCCATCATTTGAATTCTTAGCTAGGATTTTTGTAGATTTAGCTTGGAGTCTTCATCTTTCATCAACAAAGTGGATCAACAATCTCTTCAAAATTTGAATCTTGCATCATAGCGATTGGGAAAGGGCCAATTTTCACATCAAATTGGCACCAATTCCCCCATGGGATCAAGTGTTTGCTATTTAAATTAATTTGTGTGTTCTTGCTTATTTTCTTTCCTATTTTGAGTTTACAAATGGATTTCATGGGGAATCCTTCTTTTGGCTTGTAATTCCTTGTCTAACTCATTTATTCATGTTGTTTTGTAGGTACTAGGAAAAGGGTTTGCACAGATCTCCATACCTAACTCAATATTTAATTGAATATCATTACAAATATTAAAGCTTTATCCAAATATTTAATTGATCTTTGATATTTTTTTTGTATTAAAAAATGATATATCTGTATTTGTATAAGTTTCACTTGAATATTTAAAGATGAAACATATTTAACATAACTTGATTTATAAAATTTCTTTTTCCTACTTTATTAGTGGTTCTTTATCCATCGATCAATCAATTTAGATCTTGAAAAAAATGAGGTTAATATAAAGAGAATCCATATAGATTACTAAATAAATAATTTTTCAGAGGATAAAACACACCAATAACATTTTCAAAATTTTATAAATGTTTTCCAATCAAAGCATGCTAGCAAAGGTTGCAAAGTTAGGCTTTACACCTGCCAATTGTATTTGCTTAAAGTTTCCAAGGCCTTCTCAATAAACCCATTTTGTGAATATCCATCCATCATTCTTGTCTATGAGACAACATATTTTTTTGGTATTTATTCAAATAACACAATTGCCTTGTCTATAATTTTTAGAATTTTCATATATGTCTAGCAGGGAACTTGTAACTACATCTAATAACAACTCTTTCTCATTCAAGGGTGCGTGATCATCATAGAAAACAAGCCCTTAAGTGGCAAAAATTCAAAAATCATATTTCGCTACAACTCTGACATCAAAATTTGAATAAGATACTTATATTATTTCAAAACATATAATAATAATAGAATCTTATAGAAAAATTGAATGTAGTTTCTAAACCACTAGGTTTATTTAAAAAAAAAATAAAAACTATTTGCGAAACCTAAACTTCAATGCACCTCATTACTTAAATTTCAGGGAAAATAAGAAGTGTGTGTCCGCTTTGACCACCCCAACTACACAAATGATAATATTTTTATAAGATTTTAGATATAAGTAGAGGGACTCACGTCTCAATGTGATGCATTTTTTATAATTTTTTCCAAGTAAATAATTAATTATGAAATTTTTATTACAACTTTAAAAATATAAAAAAAATCGTATATTCAACCACCTTAACTTGGTCAAAAATTCAGAAATTAAACTTTTTTAATCGAGGAAGGTTCAAACATAGATAAATGTTTTAATTCAAATGTGGGATAACGCTTTGAAAGTTATAGATGTTTTTCAATCAGCCTATCAATAAGGACTTTACTCATAATTCAAATAGAAAATGAATAATAATTATTTATTAAATTCAAAGTAAAGCATAATTTATATTGGTGGAAAGATGAGAACCTCCTCTAAAAACCCTTTATGTTTCATCAATTTTGGGTAAAAAAAGAGTCATCAACCACATACCCTACACATACGCATCATATCGCCACTTTTTGGCCCATCATGATCCTGCACATACCCTTATGCTTTGATGGATGTCCATTCCCTATTCTAAAGTTCTAATTTTAGCACAGACTAGGAGGATGCTACCAAAGCTTGTGGAGTCTGGCTTTACTCTTGCCAAAGTTCTAATTTTTGTACATTTCAAAACAACATCTCTTTAAGGCATTTTGTCAAACAATTCATGTGCCTTGCATATGCTTCCACATTTTGCATACAATTCTATTAGGGCATTCACAACTACAACGTCTGAAAAATATTTATCTTCAATTATGCTTTACTGGATGTTGTTGCCCTGTTCTAAATATCCCATTTTGGCATAGGCTAAGAGGTTACTAGCAAAGGTTGTTTACTTTGGCTCTAAACTTGCCATTTTCATTTGCTTAAAAGTTTCAAAGGATATTTCAACAAAACTCATTTTGTACATATCCTGATTTATCATTTTAGTCCATAAGACCACATTTTTGTTAGGTGTTTCTTTAAAAATCCTTATAACCTCACCAAGGACACCATTTTGTGCATATCCTATAGTCATTGTAGTACAAGAAACTATATTCTTTTGAGGCATCACATCAAAGAACCTCCATTCCTTGTGTATACTTCCAAATTTTGCATAAATATCTACTGTGGCGTATGAAACTACAACATCTAAAAAATGCACCATTTCCATTATGATTTGATAGATGTCTACACTATGTTCAAAAGCTCCTTTTTTTACATAGTTTCGGAGTATGCTAGCATAGGTTGTGGAATTTAGGTTTACACTTGTTGCTTGCATTTTCTCAAAATTTTCCAATGTGCACATAGAACGGATGTGGAAACCAAAAATTAGCAAAAAAGCAATGGTGTAGATGGGTTTCATCATCTTGCATCCCCTCTCAAATACCCTACACACACCAAAATCACCTTAGAACCACATGACAAGATTCCTCATAGCGGATCAATGTGGACCTCAAAACTTACTTATTGAACAATGAAAACTGTATTTTGGGACCTAGGAAAAACTACAAAATATTTGGTCTACTTTGGACCAACACAACTGCATCTCTATAATGGGTTGCCATCAATGACAACACCATACACTATCATGTTCATCAATACTTAGTGAGCACCTCACTCAACAATCTCTTCACACTATACATCATCATGCTCATGTTGCCATCAATCTCTTCAATGTCAAACAAAATTCCAACAAGCTCTATATCTTAATCATGTCCTAGGTAGCTTAAAAATGCTACAAAGCTTAAATTTTTAAATGTTTTGTAGTCATACATGTATTCTGAAATCATGGCTATAATGTCCTAATATACGACATTGGAAAACCAAGTTGAGGTTCACCAAGCACCACAACAAAATTTAGTATGAGACGTGGTCTTTTTCCTCCTCATGAGCTTTGGTACAATCTATATTCCATGGATTTTCAAGTATCAAGATTGCCTATGTTATATAGAAAGTGATGTTTTCTTCGGGTTTCGACTTTAGGAATTTTTAAATTGAACTAATTCTAAGAAAATGTTTGCATTCATTTTAGTACATATTTATATACCTTTACTATCTTTTCTCACACTATAGGTCTTTCTTGAACATTCAAGAAAAAGGACCTCATTCAATTGATGTAATAATTTTGGAAGTGGTCATTATTTTGCTAACATGAAGTTAAGTGTGTTTGTCATAATATGCCTAACCCTCAATGTCCTTTCTCCACATCATACACATGCCTTGCCAATATATTATAATTTAAAATATATATCGTAAGAGTACATTTCTTTCACATTGTAATAGAAATTTTACTTTTTATTTGTTTTCTTAAATGGGTTATACAAGATAATTAATTAAATGCTATCAATAAATATACACTTAATTTAAACAATTAAGATTGACCATGTAACAATTTACTTATTAGTTTATTCAATCATATGTTAAACATTTAAATTAGGTTATTTTTAAATCTTAGTCAAAGTGAATTATTTTTATAAAAAAATGTAAACTTTTTTTTTAATATAATGATGTGAAATTATTATTATTTTTTTAAAGGTGCAATGCACCTATATTATTAGGGGTAAGCACTTTTGAACGAAGCTATGAACCAGGTACAAGAGACCACAAGATACTACCAAACCCACGAGCACAAAGGCCCAGCAAAGGCATAAGGCCTGCAAGCACTTTGGCCCAATGAGGGATTGAACCCTGGTGGCTGTCACTACAACCAGGAGACTTGACCACTGAACCACGCCCTTATCAGAAAATGTTTGTGGCAAAGTCCATTCCTATACCCTGGGTTAGCAGAGCAGGAACTGGCGCATAATAAAACTGACCCTTGTCTTTGCTCACTATGAAGTGGAGTCAAACCTGTGACCTCGAGGAATGAAAAACCCAAGCCCTAGCCAATTGTGCTATATTATTAATTGTTTGATTATTACATCATTTGATATCTAAATAAAAATAAATTATTTTAAGAAAGCAAAAAATAAATATAAGCATTCAACCTAAAATAAAATAGAAACAAAAAATTTTAATCATTCAACTCAAAAAATAATTAATAATAGTTTAAAAAAAAAAATTTAACCATCTATACTTTGCATACTATGGGAATTAAAAGAAAAATTGAATTTCATGAAGGTTTGACCAAGTTAGGTGGTCAGACATATGAGTTTTTATATTTTTTAAAATTTGTAATAAAAAATTCATAATTAATTATTTACTTGGGAAAAAATTACAAAAAAATATGCATTACATCAGGACATGAGTCCTCTACTTATATCTAAAATATTATAAAAAAATATGATCATTTGTGTGTAGTTAATGTTGAATAGGACACTTCTTGGCCCTTTCCTTGGGGAATTTAAGTGGCCACTTCATTTGAGAATTTCCTTTTCACTAAATAGATTTAAAATAAAATAAGCATTAGTGGATTAAGAAACTAATTCAATTCTTCCACATATTCTATTCTCACCTTATTTTTGAAATAATATAGATAACTTTTCAAATTTTTAAATTAAGATTTTCAACTCTAATTTTTTTATTTTACCCCACCTTCACTTAAAAGGACCTATTTTTTCCATGATGATCTTGCACATACCCAGGGACCCAAAACCCTTTAAAAGATAAGGTACAAATTTTTTCTCAAGAGATACTATGATAAACAATAGCAACAGTCCAAAATTGAAAACATCATTAGATACAAAATCTTGATCAAAAGATAAAACAATAAACTATCAACAACTCCCAACAATAACAAAACAACAAGAAAGAAACTGAGACCCAACAATAGAAAAACACATAAAAAATAGACAGATTGACAATTAGGACACTATTTCATACTACTTAAGGTGTTGGCCACCTCAAGCTCCTGGCTCCTATGCATTTCAATCATGTCCAACAATTCTTTTTTCTCAACCTCAAAGGCCTTCTTCCAGTTAGTTGACCCTCTAGCAGTAGGGCCTTTACCATCATCTTTCACACCTTTTTTCCCTTTACCTTTGGCCAAATGTTCCTTCTCCATTAACTCAGAAAAATACAGTTGTTTCTCTCTATGCTCACCAATCTTACAAAATAGGACCTCCAAAGAGTCTACACTATTCTTCACTGAAATGTGACAAGCATGGAGAAGTTTCTTTATATCCACATTGGTGTCCAATACCTTGGATTCTAAACCAACCAAGCATTACTCACACAAGGATTTGAAATCATAGTATGAACCCTCAAGATCCACAATTGTAACAAGCAAAATATTCGAAGCCAAGCCTTTCGAAATATTCTTTAAATTCTCCTTCAAATCCCTTATTTTTATGTTAACCTGATTAAATTCCTAGAGAGTCCATTTTTCTAATTTGAAAGTTCTTGTGGCCCCTTCCCTCGCCATGTCTAGAAGCTCAAACATAGAGGTGGAATCATCATTGAGATAGGAGAAGTCCTTAGATAGAGGATTAACATTTAGAGGCTCCATCTTCACATGCTTTTGCTCAACATCCTCCTCCTCCTGAACCTTATTTTCCCTTTGGTTCCACATTGGGAGAGCTATGAATTGGGAAATCATCGATTTCCACCACCTTCTCCTCCAAATCCTTCTCCTCCCAGAGCACCATGGAATCCTTAACCGTATCTTTCGAGGACTGGTTCTTCAACTTGGCAATGCATATAGAAACCCTTCTTGGCTTATCCTTGGCCTCCATAGTCATCACATTCTCCTACAACCCCCCCTCCTTACCACCAACCTCAGTATCACCCTGGCCAACGTCCAAAGCTTCGTTTTTGGGTGTGCAATCACTAGAGCCCACCTTTGTATCCTCACCATCAGAGTGGGAATCCAACTCATTCAAAATAAGGAGCTTAGTTTCCCATTCTTTTTTTAGGGTTACCCTTCTTCCTCTTTTTCGAGAAGGTAGCCACAGGGGACATGGGGTCCCATCCTCATCCTCTTCATTGCTGGTATCTAAGCCAGATGAGCCAAAAGCCTCACTTAGAATATTCTCCTTGCCCATAATTGCAGAGGCAGAGATAAGGGTCTTAACATGCTCCATAATTAACATAATAAGACCCTCATGAAGGACCGAAGCCCTCCTATTTTTTAAGTGTACATATACAGAGACCTCCATGGAAGACAATAGAAAAAATAGAAAGGAAATAAACAACCCATGTCTAAAATGGTTTAAAAGAGTAAAATGATGGCCAAGGATTGTAGTGAACCTTCCTTCCAAAGTCACATATTGCATTATCACCTCCACAATATTCGCACATACCTTCTTGAGAGACTTTCACTCATAGCCCCAACTTTTCATTTTGATGAGTTTTTTCCATTTGTCATCTTTGAAGAATTGAGCCATTTCCTCCTTGTTACTCTTCTTGTCTTTATAGAATTTACGACCAACCATAGGCAACCTAGTCATAGTAGCAATCAACTACTCATTGATATCATCGACCAAGCCCTTTATCTGAAGTTTGCGGTTATGCCAACAAGAAATAAACTCCGCCGAAGCATTCGGGTCGGCCCATGTGCAATCTTTCTAAGAACGGCGTAAAATCCCCATGCTAGAGAATCTTCCAAATTTTCTCCTTATTTCTCAGGATTGTATAAGAATGTGGCTCAATTCTACTTCGATCACCTCCCATTTCTCAAAAACCAAAAGCAGAAAACCCTGGCAATTACCATTCGTTTGATAACCAAAAAGCTGAACAACACCCACAAAGTGTGTGAGTCGAGAATTGGTCCTAATGGTTAAATGATGCCACCACATAAAACTTCGACCAAAACTACTGGCTTCTCATTAAGATCCCACAGCTACCGGGAGGAGATAACCTTCCTCCCATGCTTGATAATCCCATTTAGCTAGCAAGCTCAGTGGCAATGAGTTGCACCAATGAATTGCCTCTCGAAAAATTAGCAGAGATACGAGAGTCTCTTAAGTAAAGAACTTAACATAGTATAACACATCCTTTATTAAATTGATCAAACGTCCAACTAGGCTTTATGGGTTGCCCACACTTAGATAATTGATGATATTTAAGAGAGTCACCTTCTACCCATATTCACAGAGTAGCCACCTTATGGCGTGCCAGTACTTATAGCGTAGCCTCCACCTTAACCGCGATTGATTTGTTTGATTTCTAGCGAGGTGCCACCAATGCCTAAGAGCTTTCCATCCTCCTTCCCTCAATAGCCCCACAACTTGCAAGCCCAGGGTTACCCTTGGCTACCCCATCAAAATTAGCTTTAACCCCCCCTGAAGGTGGTGGCCTCCACTTAGTACTCAATCTAGTTTTTAAGCTGGACTTAGAAATATCATAAGGAACAAAGGGGATCTTCTTGTTAGAAATCACCAATAAGTCAAATTAAATGATTTAATTTAATTCTTATGAATATTCATAAATTAAGATTTCATAAATTAGATAAATTTTTTGTAATCATTTAATTTAATTCTTATGAATATTCATATGATTTTATTTAAACTCATAGTCTTCTAATCATTCAACAACTAATGAAAGGTATTTTTTTTTCAAACATCTTAAATATTGAGAATTATTTCTTATCCTTTTAAATATTTTCATAGAAGTTATATATTCACATTAAAATATTAATTGGCAATCCCTTACAACCATTTCAAGAGAGAATAACATATTTTTTAGAAAGCTACTTGCCTCATTAGCTACATATATTATTTACAAGCTCCTTTCAAAATTATTTTCTTTCTACAATCAAGTTTCTCCACATGACCAACAAGAGCAATTCTCATATTATAATATCATTTCAAGAACATTCAAACATGGGAGAGGAATGATTTCTTCAAGGTTGTAAGCTCTCAAAACTCCTCCACAGCTACACAAAACAATAATTTTTGAAGGCCATGGGATGCTCACCTCCAAACAATTGACCTACTCATAGGCCATCCCCGAGCTAGGAGGCATCCAATGAAACCATCAGGTACAAAAAAGAAGTCCATAAAATATGAAATAAGAAAGAATTTTCACATATGTAGAACACCCAACCGTAGGTAATTTTAATACACACATAGACCTTCACAAGGTCCTTATAGGGAGAGACTAGGGGACATCACAAAAAATGGGTATTTTATAGGTCATAAGCATAATAATCTCCATTTCCATATTCTTTTAAAACACTTTTCACAATATTTTCAAGTCATACATATACTAAAATTTGATAATATCTTGGGCACCCATACCCATTTCACTCTCAAGGAGTGAGACAACCCCAATGAAGGTTCCTCCTCTCTCGATCCCATACTTTGAATTGTTCTCATCTTGTGAGACATCAATTCCAACACTCCCATCCCACATAACAAAACAAACACAAATGAAGGGAAGAGAATTCAAGCAACTAACTCATTCATTTAAACATTATTCTTCTTTAAGGGATTGAAGCCTACCTTATTGAGAAATTTTCCAAGGAATAGTTGTTGAGGATGAGCTCCAACCCTTTTCCACCAAATCCTCCAAAATTCAAAAGCAAAGCAAAAGATCTCAAAAAATTCCCTACTTCATCCTTTTGTTGTTGATAAATAGGAGTTCAAATTTGAATTCATTGAATGGGGAGTGGCAAGTATACTTGTACCCTCTATCCCACAAGCCTTATAAAGGTGGTTCACACATGTGTGAGCACCTTATGGGCTTACCAAATCTCATAAATGAGCTTAAGCAGAAGTGGGAATCAGATGTGACAAGTCCCCATCCCAATCCCAAAACTTTAAACTCGTCAACACTCTTTAAGATTTAAAAAAAAGTGTCATATCTAGGGATTTGCTCAAGATTTTGGGCTAAGAAATATCTAACCCATAGGTACTTTCCCAGGACCCTAAAACCCATGATTTTTTTTTTTAAATGTCACTTTTAAACTCCTGAAAAAGACAAAAAAAGGTGAATCTGAGTTTGGCCATCAAGGATGCCAACTCATATCATAACTCACATTCGAAAGTGTATAGGTTTTTCAAGACAAAAATTACATAAACAAACACTCACAATTCCACATCACAAAAATTACACATTACATTTACAAGACTATAGTCCCTCCAAATGGACTATAGTTTGGTTTAACATGGTAAATCACATTGGGTCCCCCTGGATACCACCGGTTCCATTGGCCATGGAAGTTAATCTACACAATCATTTCACACGTCAATACATTTCATACAACCTTATGACTAAAACAAAAAAATTAAATTACACACACACCTTCACATCACCAATTTTAGACAAGATATTCACATCACAAAAATTACACATTACATTTACAAGACTATAGTCCCTCCAAATGGACTATAGTTTGGTTTAACATGGTAAATCACATTGGGTCCCCCTGGATACCACCGGTTCCATTGGCCATGGAAGTTAATCTACACAATCATTTCACACGTCAATACATTTCATACAACCTTATGACTAAAACAAAAAAATTAAATTACACACACACCTTCACATCACCAATTTTAGACAAGATATTTTACATCATTTAATCATTTCCAATTTTCAATTTGACATAATCTCTTATGTTCATATTCATCGAATTGCATAAAAAACCCATTTATTTCTCAAAAACATAAAACCTAGGTTTTCATATTTTATTTTCATTAAAATTAAATCAATTCAGTTATGTCATAATAGTATGATTCCTCAATGCATCCAGATTGATAATTCATCATTAAGCATGTAAGTAATTGATCATAACCGATATTTCCTATGCATATAGTTTGAATCATCCATCATTAACAATTGTATAATCAAATGTTTAAAACATCATAACATAAATAGTGTCTTAAGGTGTCATCATGTTAAAAGTGTTCAAGCATGATCAACTATTCTAAGCATGCAATTTGGTCAATGATCAAAACAAATTTAATGTCAAATTTTTTAATTATCATCTAGTCTCAATAGTTTCACTAGGTATTGCGAATGAACTAAAATCAAAATACTCTAATTAATAGGTTCATCATAGGCGGGCCTCACATTAACATATTTTTTTGGTAGCATATCACAGAGAAGGTGGCACATCAAGGGAGAGAGGTGAAGACCAAATATATATTTTATTTTGGATGATTTTTAAATTAAATATTATTGGGGGCTAATGGATGATGAATTACATGGTTGATCCTCCATGGGGAGGATCCCCATAGCCTCCATATATTATAGCATAGTCTATGTCTATGGAGGGTAGGAATCACATCCCATAACCCACCTACATGTAATTCATCTATGCCTTGCAATGCTACAAGAAAAAATAGAGAAAAGCCATTTTTATTTTTCTAAATGTGATCTCTCTCTCTCTCTCTCTCAGTGTGTGTGTGTGTGTTGCACATGTGTGTGCATGCACATGCACATGCAACTATCTACTTTTTAAAGGAAGCTTTCTTTTCTAGAAAGTAGAGATGGTTTCTATAAATATATAGATATACATATTCATATAGACTTATATAATCTCCAAATAAAATTCATTATATTTTTTTTTATAGTTTTCTCCTATACATAACACAACAAGGATTAAGGAGTAGAAAAAAACAAGAATATTGTAGCATTTTCCAACATCTATCTATTTCAAGGGAATGAATGATTAAATTAAATTTGTGTATATTTATTTATTGCCAACTTATTTAATAATAGAATGTAATAGAGCTATCAAGCCTACGAAATTATAAGAACTTGAAACAATATATTCTTTTTGACAAGAATATAATTATTTTCTTCCTTTTATTGAAAGCATAATAGTAATACAAGAAATATCTCTTTTATTTTATTATAATATATTTGTGCAAGAGAATAATTAACACCAAACTAAATAGATCTGAGTGCCCAAATTGTACAAATAAGGTACAACACATTTTTTGATGAGGTTTTTACCAAAGATCCCCCATTTATTTTTGGTTAAGGATATATGATTTCCACAATACATGCATGGATTCCTTCAACATAGGGTATAAATCCTTCAAAACTTTAATGAATATACAAAAAAATATCTACAACCAAGCCAATGGAGTTTTTCTCACCTCCCAACCATAGGGATTGCTCACAAGCTCACCCTTGAACTAGGAGGTCCTTTAAAAAATAATTCTTACAATAGAAAAATATGGAAAGAAAACTATAACTCAATAATACTCGTGGATTGAAACAACATATACGTTTCTTGAAAAGATTCATAGAAATAAGGGGAGATAAGAGGAATCTCCAAATGGGGAAATAAGAAGAAAAATATAAAAAATCTACCAAGTATCCATATAAAAATATTCTACGAACAACTTCTAAACTCCTCCTATTTGTACTGTATAAACACATCCTACACGTTTTCAATATAAATACTCATGAAAATAATAAGGTTCTCAAGATAAAATCTCTTACTGAGAATATTTCTTTTCCTGAGGGTTCACACCTCTCTCAAGCCCGCATGAGTTGCTCTCATCTATTTGGGGAGCCTAAACCCAATAAATAAATCCCTTCCTAAACAACACATAATACCACAACCAAAACTCCATAGAGGGGATTGAAACAAATCTCAACCCAACATTTGAATGCACACAATAAACAAAACATATACATCTTGCATATTTTAAACAATAAAGTCAAGAAAGAAGACCAAGTAGTCCACTCATGGAGAAAATTCAAGGTTTTAATGAGAAAACACAATAAGGGTTTCTAGAGGACCTGAAAAATAATTCTATTGGCCATGGAAAACACTTGTGCACTTGGAAACAAGCATCAATATATCCAACAATAGTCGAAGCAATAATAATCATATTTCAAGATGTCATATTACATAGGAAATAATAATATACATAATAATCACTAATAAAAATTTATCATGATTTAATTTCATCACAATTACACACACAATTCACATTTATCACATAATTTTATTTTGAAACATTTCTTATGAAATTCCACCATTTTCAAACATCCTTAATAAATCTATTTCTACCAAATGAAAATTATATTGAATAAAATAATCACCATAACATAATGAAAATCCACACTCAATATCTAATCACAAAATAAAGAGGAAGTATGGAACCTTAAACCCATCAATTAAATAATATGAGTAAAACATAGTCATTATCTAGCTATATATTACAACAATCTCATGAAAACATACTAATCTAACCATATAATCTATCAATATTCATACTAATCCATGATCATAATCATAACATAATGTGAAAATTCATGAGTGTGAATATCTAAAGTAAGTCTATCAGATGCATGTGAAATCACAAGAAAAGGGCACCATACACATGGAATTTAACCACCATTTTTTCAAACACACAAATATAAATTTATGACATGCCACATTAATTATCAATATATCTTCCACATCTTTGAGATAATAAAATCTAATTTTAGATTTAATATCTCTTTATGAAGCCACAACTTGGTTCAATATCATTTCTCATCCTTTATGAGAATTAGAGTATGTAGATATTTTGAGAATAAAAGAGTCAATGGAACAAGAAACCCACATAAAGTAGTTTACACTTTGAGGAAGGAAATTTTAATTTCCCCCCTCTTCATAGAAAATTAGTTGACGAACCATTTAAACTGATTGACCGAACATGAGCAGCCAAACCAATCAATGACCTAATAAAAATAATATTTAAGGTGGTTGTTGAACCCTTGAATATAATAAAACCAAAAAAGTGCTTTCACTTTCACATTTCCTTGTGAATTGCAGTCGAGTCTTGTCCACAGTAGCAGTGAACAAAATCGAGCAGCGACCAAAAGGGAAATTTCTCACCGGCGAAAGCAAATTTTGAGTCCTCTCTTCAAACTTCATCATTCCAATTCGCATATCGACCACTATTGAGCACGAGGTATTTAAAATTCCATTTTTTTTGAGTTCAAAATGCATGTATTTGTTTAGTTTTGAAACCCTATATGTAATTTTTTTAAAATTTGTTGAATTCAAATTGCACTTGTTTGATTGTTTGAAAGTTTTTAAAGCATTTTTAATATAGTATTTTGGTTCCCCGTTTTGCATAATCCAAGGGTTTGAGTAAGGAAAAATGAGTTTCCTCCGAAAGTTAGTGCAAAAAAACATTATAATGGCTCTCAACATAGTCTAAAAAATGGAGATAAATACATTCCTAAAGACTAGAAATGTAGGGTCAAACTCACAAAATAATTTTAAAACTACAAATTTAAGGTCAAACTTGTAGATGAAAATGCAAATTTCATACATGTAGGAGTGAACCATGAAAGTCATAGCTTGATTTTTTAAGGTGTTATAATATTAAATCTTATAAAAAATCAAGAATCATATCATTGATTACGTACATTACAATAAAATATCTCCATATAACAAATGAAGCTAAAAACCCTAATCTTCTTTGTGAATTATATAGTGTGTTTGCTACATGAGTAATTTTTTTAATGAAAACCATGTTTAGGAATGAAAATATCCAATCCCTTATGCTTCTAAACTAAAGTTTGCAATGGTTATGGTTCTTTTGGCCTTATAGATTCTTCAATCATTTTATAATATAAAACCAAAATATAACCTACTTTGGCTCTAATAATTGTAAACCCTTTAGGAATTCTAAATTGTTGCATCTTGTCTTAATTTTCCCACCATTGTTATTTCTTTTGAAAAATTTACAAATTAGGCAAAGAATTTTTGCACTTATATAGAGGATCTTTATGTATGTTCTTAAAATTATTTAAGGTTAAATGACTTAATCTAAAATAAAGGCATATACGAATCTCTTGCAATTGTAACCTCTTTACTAGTGTTCAAACATATTTGATACCTTCATGGCATGACATAGATGATGTTGCTTGATATTGCTTTATCCATGGATACCCAAATAAAATATGAGATACATCTAAAGAAGAAAGAATATGACATAGAATAAGAACTTCCCTCATCTTTTAGACCAAAAAAGTAAGGTAAAATAATGTATCCTATAGTTTCAATCAACATATCATTAGTCAATTTTAAATAAACCTTCAAATATGCATATGCTTGTTGATAAAATGATGATAAAACAAAAATTATTCAATGCATACATTTTATTGGTGAGTAAGATCAATAAACACACCCTTACATAGTTCATGATCCACACAAAACCAAATGACCATTATAATTATTTGGTAATATCTCACAATGTGAAAAAGGTGTCAAAAAAATTAGCATACCTAAATCATAAATTGACTTGTCATAAAGTGGGTGGGTAGCTTAGTGGTGGAGATTTGCATCCTAACTAGTTCATGGAAATTTCAACATGAGGAGAATTAATAGTAAAATAATAATATCTTTTGACAACATAGGCATCCAAGTACTCATTCCAAGATTGTTGAAGATACAACATTAATACATTAGGATTTCAATTAAATATCACACTTTCCTATAAAAAAATCCCAATTGATCTATCTTTTGGTAGTGCATTTAGTTTGATATATTTTTCTTCCCCATACTTACAAGATTCCTTTATTATCAAAGCTTATTTACTCTAGTATATGTTATCCTT
>VDFB02182340.1:0-10434 GCA_007258455.2 Sequoia sempervirens
AGTTAACTTGATTGCATGTTGACTTAACTGAAGATTATTACTGAATGTCAACTGAAGTTTGCATGCATGGCGAATTTGGTCAAAATTGTGAAGATTTTAGTGAAGATGGCGCTTCATCAAATGACAACTGAAGTTCAAAAGGGACGAATTGAAGCATGAAGCATTATTTTGTGAAGCGTGAAGCATATTTAGTGAAGTATGGCGAATTTGAAGTTGTTAACTTCACTCATGAAAAGGGTCGCTATATTTAGTGTTTGAAAAGTGAAGCATGTATTGGTGAAGATGGCGCACTTTTCAAGGGAATGGCAACTTTAGTTCTAAAAGGGTTGCTATATTTAAATTATATTTGATTAAAGCACATGAAGTTGGCGCATTCATGAAGGCCAACTGAAGTTCCAAAAGGCTAGCTATTTTTAGCATATTTATTGCATGAAGATGGCGAATTTCTCTTTGCAATCAACATTGTTAACTGAAGTTATCAAAAGGCACGCCTTAGGTTAAATTTGATGAATCTAAAGCAAATTTGAAGGTGGCGAACTTGATAAAGATGGTTAACTGAAGCTAAAGTCGCATGGTTGAGTTGAACTGAAGATTTGAAAGGCAAACCCTAATGCATGACCACTTATTGAGCTTGTTCGAGTTTCAGTTAACTATAATAAGGACCAATTAGAAGCCAAGCGCCATTTTTATGCATGCTTTATTTAGTACGAATTTTCTATGATGAAATTCTATATAATTCAAGAATGGCGTCCATTATTGCATCATCTTTTGCTCTGAAGCTTGTATTCTTTTGAGCGACCAGCAAGCTTAAGGTGATTCAGGTGTCCGTTTTCAGCGTTCTTCGAAGCAACGAGTTCAGATTGTTCAAAGGAAGTCGATTCTAGACTTTATTTTCACTTTGCATGCAGGTCTTATCAAAATTCAAAGAAGAGATTTGCAGATTTTTCAGAAGCAGACAAGCAAAACTTTCTATCTTCTGTCTTATTTCTTCTATTTCTCACCTTAGGTACTTTCTTCGCATGTCAGAGTAATTCAACACATATTCAGAATCTGATCATCAGGGTTCGCATTTTTCAGTATTTGCAGCAAAACCCACGTCTTAGATTTTTTTCCGAGAAAATGGCTAGCCTTCATTCTAAAAGCTCGTGTGCTTTTTTAGGGAATCTCTTTGCATGTAGGCTTGAATCCCGCATTTTTCGAGAATCCGATTATACGGGTTTGTTAATTCAGTTGTGCACAAAACCCATGTTCCAGAATTTCTTCGAAAATTTCTTCAGTCAGAGGCTATTTTTAGCCTTGTCTAGAGGTTTTCAGAAAGTTCTCCAAGTATATTCGACTTTACAGTCAAAAGTCATCATTTTCAAAATGCAGTTCAATCTCATCGATTACAAGGTGAAATCAGCCCTTACACATAATTTCATCAAAACTTCAGACACAGACCTAAATCATGTTTATCCAGTGGTCAATCTGAGCAGTTTAGAAAGTGTTAGCAGCAATTCGATGAGGAATCTTGAGCGTTCTGGGTTGCTGGCAGCGGCATCCATTCCTATTACTATCTTCGATCTTGAGTTCGTACTTGCTTGCATTAAGCATTATGACTCGTCATCACGGCAGATCAGATCAGTAGATGGAAGAGTTGTTTGCAGTCTCAAACCGAAGGATATAGAGAAATGTTTTGCTATTCCCTCACGTTCAGATAACTTTACTGTGGTTCTTGAAGCCTGTGAGAAGATATGGAATGCTGATCATCAACGTTCACAGAGAAAAGTTGCTCAGAAATGGTTGACAGTTCAGAAAACCAACTTGCCTAAGAAGGTTGGTCGTGGAGAATTTAAAGAGGAAGTTGCTGTTTTGATAACTTTACTTAACCGAGTTACCGGTCAATCTGATGCCAGCACTTTCCGTTCATGGATGTTCTACCTGATTACTAGAATTCTTGATGGTACAGAGCGTTTTGATTGGGCTATGCTGATTAGTGATTGCTTACATCAGCAAATTACTAACTTTCTCAAGTATCACGAGTTTCATATGATATCCTATTTGGTCTACTTGGTTGCTTTTCAAGGTAGCTATAGGCTTCTTAAAACCAATGGCACTCTCGGTGTTTAGCGTGTTCACGAGTATTACCCTCAGTTGGAGTTTTCTCAATCCGAATAGGACTTTCGAGCAGTGAATGATCACTTTTCCATGAGAACCGTGAGGGATCTTGATGATGAAATGCACATTCGTATTTCAGCCGAAGCCAAATCAGCAATGGATACTTGGGCGGATTGGTTTATCCAGTTCCCTACTTTCACATATCTTCGTGTTTATGGGTATGTTGGAGAGCCCCTGATGTTACCAAGATATCCGTCAGACAAGATCGTCTTTATGGAGTTCCTCAGACAGATGCAACATGTTCACTTCTTTCTTCGTAGTCGTCATAAGGCTGCGGCAAATTTTCCATTCACATTGGGAATTTACACATGTGATGCTGCAACAGACGCCAGGCATATGTCTACTGAGATAGAAAGGTTCAAATTCAAGCCTTATATTGAGAGGCGTTCCTATGATCCTCTCAGTCATTATGCAAATCGGTTAGAGCAAGGGATTGCACATGCACCAGCACTTGAAGACTTCTGGGCTAATTGTGAAGATGAATTCGAGGTTCGTCGTCGTCATTACTGTAGACTCACTATTGGACAGCTCTCTGATTATCTGTCAGAAGATGTTGATGGTCTATCTGATGATGATGGAGAAGTCCTTCTCAATTCTTATGTTAAGGATCAAGTTGCTCGGCAGCCACTTCGCTCACCTGATTGGTACGCCAAGGAGAATACTTCCATTGAAGAGGTTTCCAGATCAGTGATCAAGACTAGCAAGTTGTTCTTGGAGAGCAAACGGACATGGAAGTCAGTTCCTGTAGTGGAGCCGCCAAAGGATTTCTCGTCACTGCCTTCTACTTCTAGAGCGAGACCCAGAGTCAAGGCTATTATAATACCTCCTGAAGGGGTTAGACTCAGTGGAAATACAGGGAAAAGAGCTACTGGTAAGAGGAAGCCGAAATAGATTGAGAATGTTCCTGAGGTTCCAGTAGAGACAGTTATTCAAGCTGAGCCTCACATTTCACTTCCTAGTTCACCTCACGTTCCGCCTATTGACATAGATTCTGAGCCTGAGACACCAATTCAAACAGGATCGGGGACAACTGAAACACCACAGGTTGATACTTCAGGTACAGTCTCTCCTCGGATGGATGATATTGTTCAGTCTTGTTGGCTCGAGAAATCTTTAGGGAGACAGAGGCGTGAACCTTCGTACAACCTTGATTTGTCCGATTTTGGTGAACCTTATCAGAGAAGGTCAAACAAGAAGATAAAGAAACAGGTGCACATTGAGAAGACTCCTGAGTCAGAAATTGTTATTGAAGTTGCAGTTCCTCCAGAGGGTAAAAGCTTAGACGAAGTCGAAGTTGGTGACTTTACATTCACTAAGGCTAATCTTGGCAGGACTACACGAGAGACAGATGTAACTCTTCTTAAGATTGTTACTAATAATCTTGAAGAGCGTATGTCGCTATCCCTTCATTGTTTGACATCTCTGGAATCTGAGTTGGCCTATCACCACGACCCTAAATGAGGTGATGGAATTTGGATAGAGGGTCGCCAGACTTGGCGAAACCGACGAGTTAAGCGAGATTGATGTTAGTCTTTCGTTTTGGCTTTCCGTCGGAGACTTTTTGCGAAATTACTTTATTTTTAGCGGGTCCACTGGTAAGCCATTAGGACCCTGCTATTTTAGCGATTATGAGTTTGGCGGCGTTGAGTCGCCAGGTGTTAAATGGAAACGGAGGCAAGGGTGATGTCGGATGAGTAGCGAGGAGAGATATTAATATTTAATTATATTAATTAAATATTAATGATTTAATGATTATAATATAAAGTTATAATATTATATTATAACTTAAGTGATTTCTCACTGAGGGGGTGCGCCATCATCAGAAGGGGGCCCATTTGGCATTTAAATTATGATTTAATAATTTGACTGGAGACTATGGAGAAATAAAAGAATTAAAAGTCAAATTTTAATTAAAAACCTATTATGGTGGAAATCGCACTTTTGTGAAGATAAAGGGTTTTGCATTGGTAATTGTGCCATTATGTGATTATTGAATTTTGAGAACTGATTAAATTGATCTGAGCAAGAGACTTTAGGGTTTCAAGTTCGAATTCCTTGGGGAACGAGCCATCTCCACTGGAAGCAATTCAGAGGGTGTGAAATACCACTTGATTTATTGCAGCAGAGGTTTCTTCAGTCAGGAGGAATCACAGAGTTTCAGAGAATCTATTATCTTCAGAGCTTTCTTCAGTATTTTGTATTCAGAGCATTTCCATTCATCAAGGCGCCATTTACAGAGACTCAAACATTGATTTTTGAGAAGGCCGTACAACATTTATTGCTGTTTCTGACAGGCCGTACCTGCTGATAGGCCGTACCTTTGTCCTTGGCCGTACTTATCAAATCAAAAGAAACGCCTTTGACTTTGGTTTCCAGTTTGCATCAACTAAGGCGCTGGGGTTTCAGGAAGCAATAGAGATCACCAGACAGGAGGAGAAGTGATTATTTGATGCAGCCGTACCATCTCATCTTCATCTATGGCGGCTGAAATCAGGTTCTTTAAATATTGAAAATTCATTGCTTTATTCATTGCATGTAATAGAATATTCATTGTAATCTCTCCAGAAGAGAAATAAATATACTGGCGTCCATTTCTCATCATTTCCAAGAGCTAGATAATTTTATAGAATTTATTATTATTTTTCAAGCAAAATCGTACCATTCATTTATTGTTCAAAAAACTCAAAAATTGCAAAAAAACCAAAAACCTTCAGAAAAACTCAAAACTCAGTCAGAATCAGTATCAGGGGGAAACTAGGGTTTCTCTGACTGTCTGAAAAGATGGAGAAGATAAGGCTTTACTCAAAGCTGAAATTAGTCAACTTCGTCAGTACATTTCTGATCTTGTTCATGGAAACCCGAATAGAGCACCTGTTCTTCCTCAGAATACACCTGCAGAGCAACAAAAATTGGATCAGTTAGTCAGTCATGGCAGACTTTTGGACGACTGGATTGAAAGTTTAGTTGCTGCTGGTAAAACTCTTCTTGCAGATTTGTATCAGTTGAGGAGCGAGGCACATAAGCTTCATCAGGGCATTCAGTCTCTTGAGATTGCAGTTGCAGAGAGTTTGGCAAAGGATCGTGTTCTCATATCTCAGTTGTCAGTTGCATGCGATGCTTTGGAGGAGGTTGAAGATCAAGATAAAGTTTTCACTTGGAGAGAGCAGCACCTTCTCAGAACAGAAATATGTGAGAAGATCTCTACCAAGTTATTTTCACTGAAGGATGACGTGGTTGGAGTACTTGCACTTGTCAGTGGCTTCGTTGTTCAGATTCCGTGTCATTATCTTCTCGAAGATGGCACGTATGTGGAGTTGGAAAAAGTTCAAACAGAATTCGAGAAGCTGATTTATGACAACCTTGAAGGTGAACCTAGGGCGCCTAAATTAGAGAATGTTTCAGTGATTGCAGCCAGTTTGAGAAAGGCGACTGAAGAATGCAAAGATGGCATGCACACGATTACCGAAAGTGGCAGAGAACTAAAGAAACAGACTGTTATTTTTAGCAGCATCAAAGTGCCAGATGAAAGGGAGATCGATGAGTTCTTGGTCGAAGTGTTAGACCGAGTTGACATGGAGTGATTTGCCAGTTGGAACGTCACCGATTAGATTCGAGTTGAGTCCCCGAGCGGTGGTTATGACTTCCTGAGGTCTTGATTCACTTGCTGACTTAACACATGCTTATCTCATCCTCGGAATTATCAACACAGGAGTTAGGGTTAGGGTTTCCAGTTAACTGAAGGTAGTGGCCAGTTAACTTTGCTTTAAATAAGGACGTGCATGTTTGCACATTGTCCAATTAGGTTATTTGTACCAATTAAACTGAGGGTAGTTGCCCAGTTAACTGTATGGCGTTTACTTCATTAGGGTTAGAGCATAACTTGCATGCATTGCAAGAACTGTGTGTTTCAAGGTGATTTTTAGTTACCTACACCTTGATGTATATAAATAAAATTTTGTTGCTCATTTGTGAAATTAACTTTTTTCTTTGGAGATATATCTGCGCCTACGCGCCCTCAATATTACTCTTTTGGTATTTGTTCATGTGTCTTCGCTATTGCAATTAATTGTTATGCCACATAGGGTTTCAAGAGATTGTAATGGTGAATTCTTTCCATAGTTTAGATAAATCTGTCTTGTGAATCTTTTATTGTTATGATCAATCGTTATGCCACACAGGGTTTCGTAAGATTGTAATGATAAAACCGTTTTGTGAAGTCTTTACTATGCTGATTGAGTGTTATGCCACACAGGGTTTCATAAAGTTTTCATGGTAAATCTTCCCATAGATTAGAAAATCTGTTTTGTGAATCTTTTATCATTACGATTGAGTTTTATGCCACACAGGGTTTCATAAAGATTTTGATGATAAAGCTGTTTTGCGAGTCTTTACTATGCTGATTGAGTGTTATGCCACATAGGGTTTCATAAGATTGTCATCGTGAATTCTCAAATCTGTTTCGTGCCTAATAAACTTGTTCAGATTGAGATAATAGTTAGCCGCACTGCCTTCAAGTAGAGAATCACGAATCGTTTATCGTCGATAGTCAACCTTGCTCCATTTTCTCATGCTCTGATTTTCTTGAGGAGACTGGATAGAATTAAGTTTAGTTGTAGTTAGTGAATCTACGAAACCAGAGAAAATTCTCAGCTGCAGCGTATATAGTTTTCGAGAAAGCCTTGTACCTCTACAGCTGAAACAAAAAGACAGGAATTAGTTTAGTTTATTTCCCTTTGCAGGTATTTTTGTAAAGCACAGCGAGGGAGCTTCCCCTCCTAATTTGAAGAGCACTCATTGCGTAGTGTACATAGGCTGTTCGTAGCAACTCTTACTCCAGAGGTGCTGGTTATTTAAGCCAGCAATTAAATATTTGACTTTTTAATTCTTTTAATTCTTCCATAGTCACCGGTAAAATATTTTTTATTATATTTTAATGATCAATTTTGGCCCCTTAAGTGATGGCACCCTCAAGGAGAATCCTTAAGTTATAATTTAATATTATAACTTTATATTATAATCATTAAAATAGTGTATTTAGTGTGCAATTGAAATGTTATGTTTCTCGTTACTCATCCGATGACTATTAGTGCAGGCGTGAACGAGAGTGATTACGAGCGGCGCCAAAGCCATCTTGCTAAAATGCTTGAGGGGTCCCCTGTGTGCCCGGCGCACAAAATAGCAGTGCACCCAAGAAGTCTCGTCCCGAGAGCCCAAAGCAGCCCTCTTACGTACTTCGCCAGCGAGAGCCAAGCTCGAGAGTGACCCTCTATCCAGTCTATGTCTGACTCACAGTGCGTGTGATAGGCCAATCTCGCACGTACTCAGGAAATGTCGAGAAGGGACATGAAGCATAATTATAATTGTCAAAGACAATATTATAATTATAATTATTATATTATAAATATTAAAATATAGATATTAACAATTCAAATATTATTATTATAGTTATAATAGATAAATTATAAAATAATCATCCTAATGTAAAATAAATTAATATGATCATAATTAAAATAATATCCAAGAAATTAATAAATAATATTGTAATTGTAGTATAACCTTCCTAATGTTATTGATATTATAATAATAAGAATAATGTCCAAGGTATTAATGCTAGTCAAAGAGCATCATACCTAAGGGGTAACTAAAGTAGACAGCACCTCAAGGAAAGATAGCAGAATAAGTTATGATAAAATCATATTATTTGCAAGAGACATCTCAAAAATTACGTTTGGTGATTGCATGGAAGAATCACACAGTCAAACGGCCATTGGTGTTCGCATATCGTGCAATTTTGGTCTATTGAACAACATCTTGTGCAAATCGTGAGACCAACGGTGCCATAATACTCAATGTGTTATTAAGAGATCGACCATAGCATTTCACCGCTTCTCTTCTATTCGGTCGCAGTGTTCAGTGGATATGGCTACGGTTACTACTAGTAACATTTTCCCATCGATGGAGGTAGGATTACTTAGAGATAAAGCAGCAACCTAAGTAATCGTAAACAAAGATTAAATATTAAAAGCATCAGTGTCTAAATAAAAGGAAATAACAATTATCATTACCTAATTAAAGGTAGCGACACTTAATGACCAGGTGCGATTATGTTTGACTAAAGGTTACAATTGGTTTGAAAGGCCAGCAACTAATAAAATTTATACCTGTTTGGGAATGGTCATCACCTTTCAGAAAAGGTACCTCTCATCATGTAGTCATGGTGATATAAAAGAACAAAGATTATGGTGGAAAGAGATTATCAAATAGTTTGGAAAACTAGTTCACCCTCTATAGCCGATCACATAAATTAGAAGTATCAATTAGACACAGCAATCAATCAATCATTTTTAGATAATATACACAGCAGATTCTATACCTAGAGATCTCTTATATCCATTAGCATATTCATCAGATTTTTTCCCAAATATATATGTTAAACACATAACAAGTCAATTATAGTCTTTCAGATTCATCTTAGATCAAATTAAGGACTTACCGATTGCACTCATTGACTCTAGTCTTGCTTATACCCTTGTTATAAGATCTAAAGATAAACCAAAGTTGAATATTCATTTCAGGATTTAAATCAGAAAGTTGATATCATCATCATTACCTCGACATTCTTATCTATCAAGGATTAGTGTGATGGAACTAGTGTCCTTAAGCAGTTCATAAACACCCCCTCTACTAAAACTATTGTTTCTTGGCATACCTTAATATCCATATCCATAAATCTAAAGGAAAAAGCCAAGGAAGCCAAAAAAGGGACATCACATTTAGCCCTATGGAAAATCAAAACAAACTACAAGTGCCAGGGGATCGATGGTGGCTCACCATGGCAATAGAAGTGAAGTTCAATCCTTGTCATGGGCATTGCCAACCATTGCCTAAAATGGTTCTTTATCTAGATCTAGATTTTCTTATCAGCCAAGATGCAATGACATGAGAAATTGATAGGATCTTTTGTCGCAAGCTTACCTTGTTGTATCTTGTTCCCAAGAAAAGTCATCAAAAACAATTACAATTTTAATTTGTTCTTTTCAAGACAACACCTGTAATAACCCTTACCCCTGCTGCGAAAGTTTTTCGATTTATTCTATTGTTTTGACAATGCAAGCATTTGTCAACCACTGTCATATGCTAGACTTAAGGTGAGATGAAATAGACTATTGCAATATATGAAGTTCAAATTAATACAATTGCAAACATTTGGCATTCACATAAAATAACAAATATTCGATTCTAGATAAAGAGTATTCACTTTGGCACAGAAAACTCAGAAATTTGATATTGCAAATATAAAGATTTATATATATCAAAGATTTCCTACAATGGAAAGTACCATGGATTCCTTTATTCATGATACACCTAACCACAATTAACCTTCAGCTAAATAACCTCCATGTATATGACATTGGCAAGAGGTGTTGGTGTTATGACAGGTGATAGTGTTGGCACTTGGCAGTTAGTCGATGGTTGATAAAGTCCTAGATCAGAAATATAATAAATAAATAGTGCAGTGAAATAGTCTATCCCTCGATTCCTTCCACAAGCCTCAAGAGCTTTTATAAGGCACGACAACCCTAAATATTGCAGTGCCTATCATTTAATCATAAGCAAGCTTTTATCTATGCGCCTTATCATATTAAGTCACAAGCAGGTCCCAACTTATGTGAATTTGTAGCATATATTACTAATCTGGTGGTACCTGTCATTCATCTTTTCCTCAACGCCTGTCTTAATAAACAATATTGTTTGTCTTCCTTTGTAATCTTCAACAACTACTTTCTTGAAGAAAGAACAATAATCATGTTGGCTCCATGACACCACAATCCATAAATGCAATAGCTTAATACCTACGGTTGAGACTAATATGGCGACTCCTTTAGCTATGATGCGACTTATTTCCAATCTATGCATATAATGTATGACTCCTCCAACAGTTGAGATTAATATGGCGACTCAGCTTAATATGCGGCTTCTGCTTCCATATGCATATAATGTATGACTCTCAACAGTTAGAGACTAATATGGCGACTCCTTTAGCTATGATGCGGCTTATTTCCAATCTATGCATATAATGTATGACTCCTCCAAACAACTGGGCGTATTTGACATTTGTTTTATCTACCAAGTCAGTTTGTAGCTGATTCGTCTTTTCCTTAATGTCGGCTCTCGCTAATGATCATTCCAAATATTAATATGATGCACCTTGTTATACCAATCTGCTCCCAATCCTATATGCTGTCCCTTATGATGGCAAATATATAGTATTGAATA
>VDFB02182341.1:0-27877 GCA_007258455.2 Sequoia sempervirens
ATAAATATGATAATTTACATTATTGGATTCTCAATTTTCCCCAAAGTTTGTTTGGGTTACCTTGTGAAATAATAATTTTAGGGGTAGTTGTGTACTAGTCTCCGTTTAATTGTATTTGGTATAGGAATTTGAGAAAGATTGGACCTAGTATTTCTATGAAGTACCCTATGGGTAGTCATAATGTATTATTTTTTCTTTTTCTTAAGGTGTTTAATGGATTGTTTTTCTATTGTACTTTTTTATTGGACTTGATCAACCCAATAACCTAGTACAGTTGTCTTATTGAATAGAGCTAAAATTTTATTTACATTGATTTTGATATATGAAAGGAGGATATTCGTGTAGTCCAGAATGCATGAATATCATCTTGGAATGATGTTAATTTTATAGATTATACTTTTATAATTTTACGAGTGGCCACATAGTATTGGATATGTATAGTAATTATTATGTAATTTGAAGGAGTTACGAGTGGGTAAAATGGTAAAGTTGATAGAGTAACCACATAGTATGGGTTATGCATGTTATTCATTAGGTAAATGTATGTCAACACATGATAATAATTTTGCAAATATAATGATAAAGTTACATTAGACAAATTTGATTAAGTTAAAAATATGTGATTAAACATATAAAATAGCATTAGTTTCTTCAATTCTAAATTCTTGATATGTATCTATAGTTTTGTCATGATGGAAAAAAATGACTCTCTTGAAAGTTCTTGCTAATGGAAAAGAGAAAAGTCTATGAATTCAAACAAAGTATGAGATATTGAAGTATTTAATATCAGTTTATTCAATTATTGATTATGTACTTTTGAGTTGTGATGCAGATGCATTGTGTGCTACTGAGGATAGTAGTTAATTTACAGGGGGAGAATTGTTATGTGACTTTTTCCCCATGGAAGAAAAAAGGAATAAAAGTAAAATAGAATTAATATAATAGTTCAAGAAATAAATGTGATAAAATAATTATTGGAGTTTTCACGGGATGTTGTAATGTAATTATTTTTGAAAGGGTGTGTCAGTTGGAACAACCCTTTGTGTTGTATAAAACTCGTGAAACTAAATTGTTTCGAGGGATGAAAAAAATATTCAAGAGGAAAATGAAGTGGAGCACATTGCGGGAATAGGGTTCGGAGTTAGCGAGACTACTCACAGTGGAAATTTGAACCAGGGACCATTCCAACAATAGTTGGGGATTTCTTCTGCACATTTCCAAAGATAAGTATTAAAGCTTAATAAATTGTATGAGCAATAAAGTGTTTAAATATTTGAGTTTATTGAACTAATAATTTATTGATGGCATGCTTGAATGTATTGAGTGAAATTATTGATCAATTTATTTAATTTCAAAGTCTTTACTTGAACTATAAATATTATATTAAAATTTGTGCATAAAAGTTTTGGGATTAATCAGTGGAAACAATTTAAATTATTGCATTTTTATATTGGAGAATTAGTTTCATTTCATCAAGCACATATGAGATCTTTTACTCTCTCATCCAACCTTGATTTGGATTAGGAGGTACATGATTTTCCTTTCTCAAAACTCCCAAGAATTTCAGGCTCTAAAATTTCGATGCCTTTCTAAAGAAGTGAAACACATGAGTCACTAGGCTTGTAGAAATTTTTCCTTAAATATTCTTTAGGCTTTTATACCTATTTGGCTTAGAGATGAATCTGCTTAAGAAAAAATTTGTTCTGAAACTCATAAAATGCACCATGTGGTGGTTGTGTGGATTTTGTTTATTGTCTTCCTTTTGGGAGAAAGTTGGGGCATTTGTCAGCTTGGTGGGAATTTTCTCTAGGGATATTTTCATAAATCTAAAATTCCCTTCCTATTCGACACATTATCTCTTCTCTTTGGGAAAGTTGCATTTTTAAGGAGTGATCTCTTTGGATGGATTTTTTAGAGCAAGCTGGGTATTTCTTGCTTTCGGGTTGGAACCTTTGAGTCGGTGCCATTAATCTATGTGATTGGTCGATCAAATTTTACCATGTTTTTAAGATCTGGTTGTTTTCAGATTGCAATCTTTGCTAAATATCTAAAAGACATTAATGAGGCAGTTTGGAATTAATGAGCTAGGATTGCCATGATCTAATCAAGATCTATGATCGGATCATGAGCTATCAGATGTAGGCATCTTGAAATATTTTCTTTTGGAATGTTGCCGATGGTTTTCCCTTTACAACTAGAAATAGGAGGCAAAAACTCAAAGAAAAACATAATTTAAAAGGTCTTTTAGGTTTCCTTAGTTTTAGAGATATTTTTAGAAGTTTAAGGTTTACAAAACACTGTTATTCTCTGGCATGTTATTTTTTTTTAACTCAAACTATTATCGGATTGGAATTT
Organism: Sequoia sempervirens; assembly: GCA_007258455.2. Lineage (NCBI taxonomy): Eukaryota > Viridiplantae > Streptophyta > Pinopsida > Cupressales > Cupressaceae > Sequoia > Sequoia sempervirens. The sequence goes on from VDFB02182341.1 coordinate 2,356, forward strand.
GACCTTTTTTTATGTTCATTTGATATTTAAGTACGATCTATTTAGAAGAAACCTTTGAAACTATGCATGTTATGGCCTTTGTCAATTTTCTTCTTTATGTTTTTGTTCATAATAAAAACATTGTGTTAAGTTCAATACGATAGTTTGAGTAGTTGATTTTCATGTTGTAGGCTTCTATGATATAATGATAACATTCAAAAATTGGATTATGTATATTGAACTTCTCCATTTTCTTTAAATGTTGTAAAAAGAGAAAGGGCTTTTGCAATTTTTGACTGTTTATGTTAACTTTTGGAGCTTTTATGCTTGATCAGGCCTTAATGAGTGCTTCCCAAGGGGAGATTTGAAAGACTGCATTATGCTTGTACTTAGCCTTTGTTGCTCATTTTCTTCCCAACAATGAATGGTTGTGGCATTATATGTCTATATGTCATTGATAGGAAAATAATTAAGTTTTAAATGTTGTAAAAGCTTTGGTGCATTGCCATTTTTATGTTTTATATTTACATTTCCTTCTACCTTTTTATCCGAACTCAAAGAAGAGCTGACTTTCTATAAAAATCCTTGAGGTATTCAATGAGGCACAAATTGGTCCCCCACTCGTTGAATTTCCCTGTAAGGCTATCGAAGAGGCACAAGCTTTGATGATCAACAATCCCCAAAAGGAAAACATAAGACAAATGGAAAAGTTAAAGGAAAATCAAAGGAAATTCCTTTTGGGTCAACATGGAAGAGTCATGAATGTATTGATTGTTTGCATCTTCCCCAAAAGGAAAACACAAGACAAATGAAAAAGGTAAAATGAAGAAAGATAAAAGATTTATGCATAATGAAGAATGAAGGTACAAATAGAAGAATGTCACAAAAAGAGAGAGACATCAAACAGTCAATCACGGGCCCGATCAAATCACACACATGTAATCACACAAACAAAAAATAAAAAATAAATAATGCAAAAGACTAGTAAGGCACATGTGAGTCAACTAAAGCAAGTTTTTTGCATCCCAATCATGTTCATTGTATACCAATGGTGGACACCTAGTTAAAGGGAAAATGGAAAGTGCCAAACTAGGACTAGCACTAGGTTCAACAATCTTCTTAGGAGAATTGTCGTTTAAGCTCATGGAAGAGGAAAACAATGTACATTCAATTCATTATGCACCTCTTTGTCAATTTTAGCGACCTCATCATCATTGTCTAAGTAAATCACAATAGGAGGTCGAATGATAATTTATAAAGAAGGCTTCAAATCTTGTTGTGGTTTTTGTATTGGATTGTTTTGTTTTGGGATGGGGGTAGAGTCATCATGCATTGCTTCAGTCAAGTTTAGATTTAGATTTTCTTTATTTATTTCTTCATGTAACCTGTGAGCAAGGGAACGATGTCTATGCCTATGCTCTCTAGCACCTCTATTTCTTTTATTTTGGTTTTCAAGTTGTGTTAGTGTAGGATTAGGTTGATCAACCATGGATTTTTTTTCTTCACTAAGGGGAGGAATGGAAGAAACCATAGGAGGTTGTTCATAGCATCATCAGGTGGGACCTTTAATAGGTGCTTCAAGGAGATTTGAAAAACTAAATTGTGCTTATTAGCATTTCTCATTCTCTCTTCCCAAACATGAATGGTTGGCATTCTATGTTTGATATATCATTGATAGGAAAATAATTGAGTTTTTAAATGTTGTCAAAGCTTTAGTGCATCACTATTTTATGTTTTATATTTACGTTTCCTTCTACCTTTTATCCCAACTCAGAAGAGCCAACATATAAAATCACGGAGGTATTCAATGAGGCACAAATTATTTACTGGCTGGTACTAGAAGGCTATTGGAAGGTGCAAGCTTTGATGATGGCAATCCCTGAGGAAAACACAAGACAAATGGAAAAGTTAAAGGAAAATCAAGGAAATTCCTTTTGGATCAACATGGAAGAGACATAAGAATGTCTCGATGCATTACATCATCCCCAAGGAAAACAAAAGACAAATATAGAAAAAAGGTAAAATCTGAAAATATAAAATTTTATGCCATAATGAAGAATGTGATTTACAAATGAAGAATGTCACAAAGAGAGAGACATCAAATGGTCGATCCACGGGGGATCAAATCATGCATGTAATACTGAAACAAAAATAAAAATAAATAATGCAAAAGACTAGTCACGACACATGTGAATCAACCTAAAGCGGGTCATTTGCATCCCAATCATGTTCATTGTATACTAAAGGTTGAGAACTAGCTAAAGGGGCAATGGAAAGTTCCAAACTAGGACCAACACCAGGTTCAAAAATATTCTTAGGAGAACTATCGTTTAAGCTCATGGAAGAGGAAACCAATGAATTCAATTCATTATGCACCTCTTCATCAGTTTTAGCAACCTTGTCATCATTGTCTAAGTTAATCACAATAGGAGGTCGAATGATAGTGTCTAAACAAGGCTTCAAATCTTCTTGTGGTTGTTGTATTGGATTGTTTTGTTTTAGGATGGGGGTAGAGTCATCATGCATTGCTTCAATCAAGTTTGGATTTTGATTTTCTTTATTTATTTCTTCATTTAACCTGTGAGCAAGAGAACGACGTCTACACCTACACTCTCTAGCACCTCTATTTCATTTAGTTTGGTTTTCAAGTTGTGTTAGTGTAGGATTGTGTTGATCAAACATGGATTTTTTTTCTTCCCTAAGGGGAGGAATGGAAGAAACCATAGGAGGTTGTTCAACAACTTTCTCTTTCACTTTGTAAACTTTTTTTACTCTAGGAGGTGTGACGAGATTGTTTTCATTGTCTCTTGGTCTTTTTAGGAGGTAGGTGAAGGTTCTATCTTAGGTTATTCTTGGTTGTTTGAAATTTATTTAGGCTCGATCATGGTTTTATCTAGGATGGTAGGTTTGGTGGTGGTTGGGGACATGTTTTAGAGGGATAGTTCTACTATCTTCTTTGACATGAACTTTTGATATGACAAGAAAGAGAAGTATTCTAATGGTTTTATAGGCTCCATAGGCTCGGGCAAAAAGAAATATAAGGAAAAGTTACCTTTGGAGGACAAAGAGTTAAAGCCACTATGGTGGATAGTGAATATTTCATTATCAAACGGGAAACTTTAAGAATTTATGTACGACTAAAGGGATTGCATTCATGGAGTGAAGCCATGGATAATTGAGCTTCACACAAAATTGGTTCGACTGTGGAATGATGGAAAATGAGATGTCTAATATTTTCTGTCCTATTTGCAATGGTAAGGTGATTGATACCATGGTAGGGAAAGCAAAACCATTATGCATCTTGATCCATGCTTTTGGTTTATCATATATGTCTTGATAGAGCTCATGCAAAAGTAAGAATTCCTCGATGATTATGTTCTCTCCACAGGTGGTATCTATTAATATCCCATTGGTGGGCTTATCATAGATACGGTCGGCTATGTAAAGAGGACCATCAAGTGCATGTTTAAGTATTTCTTTAGAGGAGAAAGCAATGTCAAGATGAGTTTTAGTTTGGCCGTTATGAGGAATGACATCTATCACTCCTACCTTGTCATCCATAGGATCATTATCTATAGAATCATGTTGAATAGAATCATTGTTATCATCATCTGTATCAACATTAGTTACATCAGTCTTTGGAGTTTCACTAGCTTTGACAAATGAAATATTGTGTTTTGGGATGGGGTTGGTAAAAATTTGCAATTTTTGGTTAAGAGGGGCAACAAACTTATTTCCTTGAACACTAACACCTCAAATGGAAAGATGACCAAAATCAATGAGGTCTTGCACAAGATGGTTAAGACACTTGAAATGTTCCATGTCATGTCCATTTTTTCAGTGATAATTATAGTAAGAATTTTGTCTATAGCTGGCAAGTAATGGTTTACAAGGATCTAGTGTTTTAACGAGAGGTAAGGTAATCATCTTTTGTTCTATGAGTTGGGACATTATGTTATGAAGGGTATCAAGAGTGAATTGTCTTTTTGGGTCCCCATAGCTAAAGGGTATCATGGCCTTAACCATAGCTACTTGGTTATTGAAATTCTGAGTTGTTTGTTGAGGGGGGTTGAATTGAAGGAAACCTTCATTCTATTTTCTAAAAGTTTGGGAATTGTTTTGGTTTGTGGAGCTCAGACTTCTTAGTTTGGCTATAAGTGGATTTTGTATCTTGATTTTCTTGAATTTGATAATCATGGAGGTAGTACACAAGTGCATAAAGGAGAAATTTCATGTATTAAGCTTATCTTGTATCTAAACTTTGTAAAATTTTTTATAGACATCTTTGATGGTGAGGATCAGATACTATGACATCAATTTGAGAATAAAGCGATTGAGTATGAGATAAAGTCGAGTTATATTTTCTTCTTCCTTTTGCTTACATCTCATCAAATTTTCCAAGGTCATATTAGGAGTCATATGCACTTGGAAATGGTTAACAAATGCCTCAACTAGTTCATTTAATGAACAAATTAAGTTTTTCGATAAATAGGAGAAAAATTCCAAGTTAGTTTCTTTCAATGACCTAGGAAAAGCTTAGCTAAAGTTTATCATCAGGATAAAGTCTCTACATAGGTGGTATAGACATTAACATGGTTAGAAGGATCTCCCTTTCCTCCATATTTCTCAAATCTAGGCACCTCTACACTTTGTGGAATCAGTGTTCGCAATATCTCCAAGGATAGTGGACTACTTTTGACATAATATGTAGGTGGGCCATTTTGATTTTGGTTGATGGTGGAAACTTGGTTTAGAAGGGATGAAGCTATTTTCAAAAGTTTATTTATGAGAGGGTCATTGCTTGTGTTATGATATGGGGGTGAAAAAGGTGAGGGGGTATATGTGTTTGAGGGACAAGTGAATGGAATGCTTATAGGTGGTACGGTGGTAGGAGATATGACATGTGATGCCATAAAGGAACTAGGGATGCTAGTGGAAATACCCAACGAAGGAATGTAATTACTAGTTGGTTGCATTGTTGTAACTTGAGGATTTGTATAGGTAGGTATTTATGCAATATTTCTAAGAGGAGGAATTTGAGTTCCTCCTTGGCTTGTGACATTTCTTGTAGGTGAAAGACAATTAGTGGTTGCGATAAGATGTTTCCCAAATATTTGAACTATTTTTTTCACAAGGTCAAGTCCATCTTCAGTTTCAAGCATGCAACTTGAATGTTGTCTATAGTGGGTATTGTGATAGTTGAAATATTGTCATTTTTCACTTGATGTTGTAATTTTTCTAAGTCTTCATGAATGTGAATGATGTTTTCTTGTAGGAAACTCGCAACCATGGCTTCAACATGAATCACACTACTTGAAGGTAAAGAATTATTCAGGGTATGGTCCATACCTAGTGTACTGATGTCAATACTAGGAGTGAAAGAGATAGATAACCCAAGATCCACAACGATTGTGCTATTGCAAGATGACATAAGTCTCAAACTTTGTCTCACTATAGTATTAGCAATAGGACACCAAATAATCATACAAGGGCTACTAAATGCAATGTAAATGAAAATGCAATATAGGCTAAGAATAATGAAATGGCTATCACATAAATTCTGGAAGTTGAAAAAAAAAGTTATAAACAACAAATAGAAACTAAAAAAAAAAACTTTAAATGCTAGAAAATTCAATGTAGAATGTGTAGAGGGATTGATTTTCCCAAGGTGGTGAATGAGTCCCAGTAGGATTTAAAAAAATAAAAAATTAGAAGTTTTCAATTGATATTTATGCTTTTTATGCTGTATAATGTAAATACTAAGTGCAATTACATATTTTGTTTGATTTTTAGTGAAATGAGATGCAAAAATAAAAGGTATATGATCTTTCACTAATGCAAGATTTGAAAATCATAGAATTCCAACTAACTAATGCAAACTCTAATACAATGTTAATGCAATCCAAATCTAGGATGATTATGCACTCCAAATTAGAAATTTAATGTTCTAAATGTAGCTTCACCAAAATGTGGTATATGAAAAATGGGTTGGATGAATGCTATCATATGACTTAGGACATAGAGCATACCCACTTTCCACCTACTACATTCAAGGGTAACCCTAGAGATCTCAATGCAAAGGAGAAAGAGATCCTGCAATAGGGATGTCCTAGGGGCTAAATGAAAACTAACAAGGGGTTCACCACAAAGTATGAACTTGGAAAGACTAATGAAATGAAATATGCAAAACTAAACCCTAATTCAATGCAATGACCTTCAAAATTACCTAGAAAAGTTAATGCAATAACATTGAAAAGTACATAAAAGAATGTGTGCACCTAGAAATCTAGAAATGGCTGGATTGAGGTTTGAAACAATGGAAAATGTAGCTTTAATTTTGAGTGGGATTCATTCGCCAAGCTAGGTGAATCATTCTAGAATTTGGAAAACTATGTGGGAACAAGAATGTACTAAAAGGGTATCTAAATTTGTAAAAAATTGAATTTTGACTCGAACTGAGACTCATTCACCAAAAGTGGCAAATCAATCTAGTTAGGGTTTTTTGAAACTTCAAAGTATGAGCCTTCTCTTCTCTATCTACTCTGTCCTTCCTAATTTATTTTTGGATCTGAAACCCTAATTTGTAACCTATAGGTGTTCTCTAATGTTTTTCAAGGCTTAATGACAACTTTGACAACTTTGAATATTTTGACAAGTTTCTTCCAACCTTGCTCCTTAGGAAATATATAACCTAGAACTACTAATCACACACAAAGGAGATGGAAAAATGTTGTTGGGATAGTGGATAGGGGTTTTCCTTGTTCAAATCCCTTGTTGGTACTCAAACCTTGAAATAGAATGAAATATGAATGGAGAATGATGAATGAACAAAATAAGATGTTGCAACTCACCAAACCCTTGCAATAAAATGCTACAACTATGCTTGAGATGGCTCCAATGTATGTAGATCTTGAAACTTGCTTGAAGATGATAGATCTTGAATGAAATGCTTGCTTGAAGCACAAAATCCTACATCACAACTATTAGCTCCAAAACAAACATGATGCACGAAATATTTGACATTATGATTGATGCTTGAATGAAGCTCTAAAATGATTGATAATATTCCCTTAAATTCTCTTGAAAACACTTGAATGAACTTGTGAACTCAAACTTGCTATATGAATGAATACTTGAATGCTTGGGGGTTAAAATGAATGAAAGAACCTTGTATTTATACTCAATTATGCAAGAATTCCCAAAATTAAAATACTAAAAGCCAACATCAAATCTAGGAGGATACAATCCTTCTAGAAATTTAGATGAAATTTGATTTTGGAGGCTGCAGGGACTCCATTCACCCAAATTTGGCCGAAAGATTTCCACTAGAAGCTAAATTTTGGGACCATTTTAAAATTCTTAGAAATGTGTAAATCAAGATCGGTACCCAAAAATATAGGTGGGACTCATTCACCCAAGGTGGCGAATGAGTCCCAGATCACTAAATCTTGGCCACACAAGCTGAAAATGCCTAAATTCTGATTGGGTATTGATTTGTGTTGGGATTATCCTTGAAAAGATGCATTAAGTGCTTGTGGATACAAAATAAGGGAAAGTTAAAAGCATAAAGGGGTATGTACAAGATCATGATAAGGTAAAAAGTGAAAGCGATATATAAGTGATATGATGGCCCATGTGGCTGGCAAATTTTTTTTTACCAAAAATTGATGAAATGAAAAGAGTTTTTAAAGGAGATTCTTAGCTTTCCACCAATATAAATTATGCTTTACTTTGAATTTAATAAATAATTATTATTCATTTTCTATTTGAATTCTGACTAAAGTCCTGATTGATAGGCTGATTGAAAAACATCTATAGCTTTCAAATGGTATCACATTTTTTGAATCTGAAACTTAAGTCACATTCTATACTTTGCATACTATAGGATTAAAAATAAATTGAATTTCATGAAGTTTGACCAAGTTAAGATGGTGGTGTGAGTTTTATATTTTTAAAGGTTGTAATAAAAAATTCATAATTAATTATTTACTTAGAGCAGGAAAAAAATTACAAAAATACATCACATTGGGACATGAGTCCTCTACTATATCTAAAATCTATTATCATTTTATTATGGTTAGGGTGGTCAGGACAAACATCACTGTATTTTTCTAAAATTTGAATACTATTGCATTGAAATTTCAAATTTTCACAAAATAGATTTTTTAAAAAGAAATATACAGTAATAGTTTAGAAACTAAATTTAATTTTCTACATATTCTATTCTTACATGTTTTTGAAATAATATAGATAACTTATTCAAATTGTTATGTCAATTTCCTAAATCACAAATTTTTGCCACATAAGGGGCTTGTTTTCCATGATGATCTACACATACCTAAAAGCCCAATTATCAGTGATAAGCCTAGAAAAGTGTGAAAGTGTGCTTCAACACTTCACAATACTTTAGATAAGGCATGATTAAGGTTAAAAAGAGGTTTATAAGGTGTATTTAATTAATAAAACCTTAGAAAAGTGTGAAAGTGAGTTACAACACTTCACAACACTTTATCCAGGTACCATTCATGTTCATCAATTCACAAGGGCCCAAGACCTAATGTGAATGTGTCAAACACATTACAACACTAAATCAAGGCACCATTAAGCCTAGTTTACAAGGAGGGACCAAACAAGCAAGGGACAGGTAGAAGGGATACTTTTTCCATTACCATAGGTTTGACTAAAGAAAACCCCTACCACCAACAATATACCAAATTTGTTTTGCAAGTTATAGGTAGATCCAAATTTAGAAACTATAATTTCAAGGTGCAAAGGAGAAGAGAAAACCTAGAAGTTGCAACCCAGATTCATATATTTTTGGAAATTCCTAGCATGACCCATTCACCTTTAAGGGTGAATGAGTCCATGTTGAGGGCTAACAGGCATCAGATTCCAAACATTTCAAACTTCTATTTCCAGTTCAGAGCTCCCTAAAAAGGCCTACCAAGACCCATTCTCCTTTGCTGGTGAATTAGTCCTTGTTAGTAACACAGAAAAGTCAAATTTCACCAGGTGCATAGCATTCTTGCCTTCATGTTCCTTCATAAAAGAACTTTGTAGTTTCTTTCTATTTTATGTTCAATTTATGGATTTTTTGTGTTAGACCTAGGATTAGAGTTTGTTCATTAGCCTAATTATTTCTCCCTCAAATTGAGATCTACCTCACTACCCCATCCTTGCATAAAGGAAAGAGTGCAAGATCCCCTATTCTTGATTCAATTCACCTCTTAGGTTGATAGCTAAATTTAAAGATTCTAGGATCTCGTCTTTTGAATGAAACACCCTATATAGAAAAAGGTGGATTGGAGGACATTCCTCTCTCCCTTTCTCTTTTTCTTCATTTCATTTTGGTGAACCTAACCCCTTTTTGAGCATCTTAGTTTTTGATTTGGAGTGCAATTAAATCATAAACCCCTAGCTTGCACTAGGTTTGCATTAAATTCTAAGGTTTCTTTGTTTTTCATTAGTGAACATTGCATGTAGGATTAAATTACATGTTTGCATTGCTTATATTCATTAAAAATCTAAAAAAAGTTTTTAAATTTCATTTATTTTTCAATTTTGTTCACATTGAGACCATCATTCAAAAATTTAGATTCAAATTACATCATAGATTTTCTAATTTTAGTCATCATTCAATCATAGAAAAATTTGCATTTAGAGACCTTATACCTCGAAAATCTATTTCAACATTCACTGTTACAGATCTGAGAAAGATTATACATAGCTCCAACTTAGAAAATTGAATTCAAAATCCGAAAACCTTAAAATTAGGACCCATTCTCCTTTAGTGGCAAATGAGTCCTTGGATACCCTAATTAGCAAGATTTTTGGGCATGTTTTGGTGTTTAAGGTGCCTTTCTAATCTCTATAAGTACCTACACTAGGACCTATTCACCTTCAGTGGTGAATGAATCCCTGTACAACTTTTTTACAGCAAAATTTCTGAGTTTTTTGTTCTCTAATAAACATTTATGTCTTTGTTCTAAAATATGAAAAGTGTTAGTGTGAAACAAATTGTTCTTGCATGCAATTTCTTGTTTATTTAGATAGATTTAGCAATATTAGGAAAAATAGTTTCTTACATTTTCAACATTTTTGCATTAGTAGACATGTATGTTCAATTACATTTGATATTCATTAGAAAAAAAAAACATCAAATGAGACTTGTAGAGAAAGTAAAACAATGACTTGAATTTTCTTTTAAAGTTTGACTTACCCTCCACCCCTTTTAGTAGTGATGACTTTGACATGTTAGATGAATCTCTTGAGGACTACATCTCACAAGGTTCATCCACTAAGGCTTGTCATAACAAACCAAAATACAAAGATTTTAATACCATCACACCACAACTCATAATTTATCCTCCCTCATAAAAACCACAAGTTCAAAACAAGCTTGCGTTCATCCTTCAACCACCAAAAGATGAGACTTCATCTAATGATGGTAATGCTTCACAAAAAAATATTTATAACACCATTGCGCATACCTACAATACAAGAAACAAAAGGCAACAAAAAAACCTTCTTTTTCATTACCATTTCCTAATCCTATTTTTCCTATTGCTCCTCATTTGTCGACAAACAATGGAAAGGAATATAACGTTGTTTAACACCTTAAGAACACTCCTGCTAGGATTTTTGAATGGGAGTTACTTCAAGTATCCCCTAGTTATCAAGGCATACTCCAAGAGGCCTTCCAACAATTTATGGTTCCTTCTAACAATAATTCAGACAATGTAGTAGCACTAATCCAATAGATGAACGAAATGAATTTGGACATAGTCTTTCACTAGAATGAGTTACCTCCCTTGGAAATTTAGAAGTATGAAGCTTTCAACATAATAGTCCACATTGGTCAAATCACAATAAAACAAACTCTTGTTGACAATGGTTTGACCCTAAATGTGTGTAGTATGAGCCTTGTGAAAAGATATAGGATGAGTAAAAGTGATATTAAACCTAATTCTTTATCTATTTGAGGATTCGACAACATAGGAAATCAACTACTCAGATTTATCACATTACCTATCAGAATTGGGGAAGTAACATTACAAACTCCATTCCATGTTATGCCCAATGATATTTCATATAATATCCTTTTAGGGAGATTGTGGATTCATGAAATGAATGGAGTGCCTTCCACTCTACATCGGCTCATGAAGTATGTCTATAACAACAAAGTTTACACACTAAAAGTTGATCTCAAACCTAAAAGTTGTTTGTTGGCCAAAAGAGATGGAAAAAACCATTTGGAAGCATTGGAATCCTACACACCACAAAATGTATTAGAAGAATAAAAAGAACAAGAAACCAACATTGATGAACTTACTAAGTTATTGGAAGATGATTAGGGATCCTTAGATTTCACATTGACATTCATGGGATAATACAAGATAACAACAAAAGACAATGAAAAGCAAAAGAAACTAATGTTAATGTCAATGCAAAATTCACAACCATCTACTTCAGAAGAAGACACAAGCTACACGATGAATTTTGATGAGATAGATTATCAACAACCACCAAACCTAAAGGAAATGGAAAGACTTTAAGGGAGAGGTTATGAGCTTATGAAACAACTTGGGTATAATGGAAAAGGATGTGGAAAGAAAGAGCAAGGAATCTATATCCCTATCAAGCCTAACACACAAGAAAAAAAAGTGGTTTGGGATATTTCCCTTCTGAGATAATGCAAGCAACAATACGACCTTCACTCAACATCAACACTTTCATAAGTAACTCTAGCAAGCCAACTCTCACCTTGAAGCATCTCAAATTAATTGACATGAATTCTAATGTATCTTTTGAATACTTTGAGGATGGTGAAGCTTTAAAAGACATGCTAGGAGTCTATGATAAATCATTCACCCCTCCCACAAGGAAATGGGTCAAATGTGCATTGGTTGGTACTCAACAAGTTAATGAAGACAATGGAAAAACTGAAAACATCAAAGACAAAGAGGAATACGATCCTGAGAAATCCAGACCAAAATCCCTTCCTTTGGGAGATATAGTCAAAATACCAATGGATATCAACAATGAGGAGAAAATAATTCAAGTGGGAAAATGTTCTGATGAAGACGAACAAGAAGATCATGCAACATTACTTCATGAATCTCCCAAACTATTTGCTTGGAATTACTCAGACATGCTAGGAATTAATGCTAAGATTGTAACACATAACATAGTCCTCACGAAAGATGCTAAACCAATGTGACATAAAATATGAAAAATGAATCCTAAAATAGCCCTATTGGTCAAAGTTAAAATTAAGAAACTTCTTAACACCAGATTCATCTGAACTATTCATTATTCTCTATGGATCTAAAATATTGTCATAGTTGCGAACATGACAATCATATTAGGATGCATACAAATTTTAGAGACTTGAATAAAGCATCCTTAAAAGATGACTTTCCCCTTCCTAATATCGATATGATTTTGGACTTGACTATAAGACATTCTTTTTTGTCATTCATGGATGGATTTTTTGGATATTATCTAATCTTTATCAACCCTCAAAACCAATACAAGATAGAATTCACCACTATTTGGGGAACTTTCTATTGAGTAGTGATACCTTTTGGATTGAAAAACATAGGCACAACATTTCAACAAGCATTGAAATTGATATTTGATGACTACATACACAAGCCTTTGGAATATTATGTTAATGACATTTTAGCAAAATCCTTAACTCGACAAGACCATGTAAATATTCTTCATAAAATATTTGCACGGATGTGAAAATAGAACATGAGATTGAACCCGAAGAAGTGTGTCTTTGGTGCAAATAGTGGAAAACTTTTAGGTTTTATCCTATCTCACAGAGGCATTTAGGTACAAACACAAAGAAAATTGATGCTATAGTCAGTATGCCACCCCCTAGAAACATATCTCAATTGTGTAGGTTACAAGGACAGATTCGGGCTATACATCATTTCATGGCTTCCTTGGCAGATTGAACATTACCATTCACACAAATCTTTAAGAAAGATTTTCAGTTTGAATGGAATGAGGATTGTAAATAGGTGTTTACGAGTTTGAAATATTATCTTTTTACTCCATTTTTTTACAATCTGCTATGCAACACAATCCATTTATCCTCTATACAACAGTATCAACCCATGCTCTAGAAACATTGTTGGCTAAACAAGACGATAATGCTCAGGAACATCTTGTTTATTACATTAGTCAAACTTTGATCGACTATGAAACACAATAAACAACCATAGAAAATAAATGTTTGGCTCTTGTGTTTGCTACTATTAAACTGAGAAATTATTTATTAAATGTCGAAATCCATGTTATGACAAAGTTTGATGCTTTAAAACATCTCTTCACCAAAATAGATTTTTTAGAACACTTAGCTAAGTGGGTTATGTTGTTAACTAAGTTTGGACTTAAGTTTGTTTCACGAAAAGAAATTAAAGGACAAGCCTTAACTAACCAATTAGATGATGATCCATCTCCTCTATCATTTCCCAACATAGACTCATTCCCAAATGAAAATGTGTTGACTATACAAAAAGAAAAAAAAACATGGGAATTATAATTCGATGATTCTAAGTGTAGAATAAGCTCAACGGTAGGAGTTATCTTAATTCCCCCTTTGGGAAATCCTATTCCCTTATCTTTCCATCTAAACTTCCTATGTACCAATAACACTACAGAATATGAAGCTTTAATAGCTGGAATACATGTCGCGTTAGAATTAAAAGTGAAACACATTTCTATATTTGGGGATTCACTCTTAATAATTAAACAAATAAATGGTGTGTATCATGTGAAGCATGATAAATTTGTTCGATATAGAGATCTTACAATGATATTATTAAGCAGGGTTTGGTGCACACAACCTAAAAAGAACAATATTTGCATTAGCTTGAAATGCTTGATGAATAGTGTATTAATTCTCTTGAACACTTACAAGCTTACTATAAAAGAATGCAACATGGTTACAATGATAATGTCATTCCTCATGAATTTAATCAAGGCAATCTAGTGTTATACAGAAACCAACAAAATGTCAATGCTCTCCCAAATGAAAAGGGAAAGTTTAGCCCTAACTAGTTAGGCCCTTACATTATTAAATAAAAGTATGGATCAAGAGATTACACATTAACTAAAATGGATGGTACATCTCTAAAATACCCTATAAATGTCATGCATCTATGTTGCTATTGCATCTAGTAATTCTTGTTTTGAATGGTATGTTAGATTAATGTTGTTAGGTGAAGTAGATAAATTTTATTTTATCTCACATTACTTTCTTATTTGATACATAATAACATGTGTGTATCTTAGATTCTAGGGTAATTAATCAAATATTTTATTTAATTACTTTAGTCACCATACTATTCAAAACATAGTGTGTTATGTTAATTTAAATCCTTACATGAATTTAATATCATTAAATCATAAGCGTATTTAGGTTAACATAGCATCTCTTAATCAAAATGTAGTATCTAACATAAACTATGAATGGTTTAATTACATCACATAAAACATTAAATCATGGAGACATTTATTAAATATTCTTGCAAAGGATATTTGATAAATCACATTGACATTTAATTCAACACAACATCATAAACCAAAATTCTCATATATATATAGATAGTCATCAAAAATTTTGGGTACATATGCATCAATGAGTATAATTCTAGTAAGGTCTATGATTGCTCGACCCCTTCGGGGCCAGTGACCTCTGTGGTCATCATGAGACAATAGTGTGATATTGCGATCTGACTGAGCTTCTTTGTAGAATATCTAGCATCCATGATGCCCTAGCCTCCTTCATAAGAGCCTCAACACACTCTCAATCTATGCAGTCTTTTTCTGCATGTATCTTCATGACCTCCTCTCGTAGCTTTGAGATCTCTTCTCGTAGGTCACTCTCCACCCTACTATCGATAGTACCTAGAGAAGCTAAAACAATTGTAAGTTGTGCATGGAGCTCATTGACATGACTATTTTCCCTCTCATAGGCTATACCCAATCTTTCCATAGGATCAAAAATATTTTCATGTGAATCTAGTGAGGATGGGAGCATGTACACCTCAAGGACATCATCCTTAGGACGTAGTGGAGGCACTAGTGTTGTGGCCGCTCACTGATAAAAATTGTGCGACTCTTGTGTAGATCCTACAAAATGGAAATCATAAGGAACATCACTAACCATCATAATAATATTTATAAAGAAAGTGCATAATAGACATATACATAGCAAAATAACATAAATCATCCAAATATCACCTGGATCAGCAATCATGGCCAATTTGATGAGGGGTATCTCTGCACTATCAGAAGTCACTAGATCCTCCTCTATCTTAGTAGTGTCCTTGCTCATGGGCTAGGTTCCATCATCATCCTCATCCTCATCCTCCTTCTTCACCACTTATTCCTCATCTTACTCCTCCTCATTTTCATCTACAAAGATGTCAAGTGTGGAAGAATCATAATCTTTGGTTGCATCTATGTGGTCATCATCTATGTCCCCTCTACAACTTGGAGTAGGTCTGGCAAAGCCCATAGGGTGATGTAGAGGGAAGATGGGTGATGGCCTAGCTATAGTCAACTACTCTTTGTAAGCCTAAGTGGTGCATGTGTCATTGGCCTCAAAGTTTGGGGGCAGATCAAGGTTCTCATCATCTAAATCACTAAAGTATACATCATCACTCAAGAGACGATGCTCATCCCTAGGATCGGAGGTACTACATGTTGATTTTCATAATGATGGTCTAGAATGTGGAGCCACCTAGGTATTCCCAAACAATCTCATCGCCCTATCATAATAAAATGGTCACACCACATAATCATTTCAACCCAGTAGAAATCAATCCATCTTTAGTCTATTCATATGTCGGTGATCCACCCACTGCGGTATCCACTGATAGGGCCTCCAATAGATATCATCCTCATCTAGCCGGTTAAAGGTAATCCTCCAATATAATAAATCTCCCTCCTACCAAGGTCATCTAAGTGGTAGATAAAAATCCTTGGCTCACCTTTGGCCACTGTGAGAGGAAATATAGTGGGCCTAATACATGTAATGTGCTCAAAGCACCATATTTGCAGTAGAGTACAATGTACAATGCTTCGGATCTCTCATAATGAAAAGTGACTAAGATAATCATACAAATGTATGAGCATGTTGTGACCCTACGCATGAATGATCCACTACTCCTCCATGCCTCTAATAGTGTGCACTAGGGCACCATCTATGTGTGCCCATTAACCATCTAGAACCAATGTAAGTCCCACAATAATGATCATAATCCACCGCAAGAGTGGTGACCTCATGTTTAGGAGCCATTTAAGCTCCACACAAGGTCCAATGCTCAAGCATCACATAGGTTGCTCTACACAATAACATATATCATCTCTCATTTGTGCAAATAATCTATCAGTAACTA
This sequence comes from Sequoia sempervirens, assembly GCA_007258455.2. Taxonomy (NCBI): domain Eukaryota; kingdom Viridiplantae; phylum Streptophyta; class Pinopsida; order Cupressales; family Cupressaceae; genus Sequoia; species Sequoia sempervirens. Next base: position 18,756 of record VDFB02182341.1, read on the forward strand.
GCTCCACATGTTTACCATGAATGGGGATGTGTAAGATGTGGTGAAAGTCCTCTAGTGTGATGGTCATCTCCCTCGTGGGAAGATGAAAGGTGCAAGTACCTACATCCCATCTCTCTATTAAGGCCAGTAGCATACTATCATGGTACCTCAAAGATGGCATGAGGTACACCCAAAATAGACCAACCTCCTATAATAACTAAATGTCCTCTGAAAGTTGATTCACTGACTCTCAAAGGAAGCAAAATTGCTTCCCACTAAGATATTGTTAGACTTGAGGAGGCACTTAAGACACAAAAATTACATATTAAAATAAGTCCTAAAACAATTAATCGACATCACTAGAGTTGTTCTAAGATGTTTTTCAGACAAAATGGAGCCTAATCCATAAATCTAGATGGAGGCTTGGGACACTGTATCTATTCTAGGACACTTTGCACCAAAGTGGGACACTTCGTGCCAAATTGGGACACTTTTCCCCAAAGTGAGATACTTTGTGACAATCTATTCTAAGGTCATATAATCACTAAAATTACATGGAAAAGTACAGTAAAAGTATGAAAATTAAGAAAATTTAAAGCAGAATTCACTTATCATATGCTGGAGGATGCTCTGTTGTGCATCGTCACGAACCAAGTCCATTCTCAGAAGCTTGTAAACCCTATAGCTTGGCATCTTCACTCACTCTGCACCAAGGTAACTTTGCAACAAGGTAAGAATCAAATGAATAGTGAAAAGAGTCATTTTCAAAAGTATATAGTAAAACCCTAGTAAATAAAGCTTATTCATTTAAAAGGGAAAATTTCATTAAAATCAACATATTGGGGGCTAGAGGACTTTGTTTTTGACATTTCTTGTTGCTTTGGATTCATAATTATGTTCTTTTTCTCACAACAGTCTATCATTATGTGGTATGGTACTTAGAAATACCCTATGATATGACTTGTGTAATTCAATGTGGTTTCGTGATCACCCTAATTCCACCTCCATAAAACAAGAAGAATCATAGGGGCATACATCTACCCTCAAATTCAATTCTCTGTAGAAGTTTGATAAGAGGATTTTCAAATGACTAATGAATATGTGTTGTAGGATGCAGTTCCTTACATTGTGGTTTTGCAAGTAGCTATAGTCGGGGCTTCATTCTCCTTAATGAATTCACATGAGTATCCTTTTTCCTAGCAATTATTTCCTTTAGCTTGTATATTCATGTAGTATCATATGGTAGGTAAAGTGGGGGCTAAATGTTATGTCAAAAAAAGTAATCCTTTTTGACACTTTATTTGAAATAATTGACACATAATCAACTTAATTATGCTTTGGAATGGTGTTGTAAGGTGTTGTACATAATCACACCTCTCATGGGTCCTTATTTAATTAAAATATATTTAAATTTTATCTTTTACAAAAGTATTGTAAATTGTTGTAAGACATTTTCACACTTTTCTAAGGTCTATTCATCTAATTAAGCCCAATGGACCCCTTTTGTACTTAAATAAGGAACTATTTATGGTGTTGTAAAGTGTTTAAACACACTTTCACATATATCTAGGGTGGTATTAATTAATTGTGGTTAATTTGATTTAATTTCCCCTTTTAATTCAAATTCAAGCCCTCTAAATTGCACCTCCCAAAGATCAATCCTAACACCCAACAATTAAATGATGCAACCTTGAATGTGGAAAATTTTAGGTCTTGGAAAGTGTTCCAAGACCTATTTTCCACTAAGGTTGAATGGTTCCTCCCCTAATAGGACCCCACTTTCTTTGCATATTTCAACTAGGGTTTTGATCCTCTTTTCACTCATGAGAGCTTGGTCCTAGAAAGTGTGCCATGACCCATTCACCCAAGGTGGCGAATGGGTCCTCCCGTAACAAGTACCCTCTTTTTTAATCTCATCTTGGTGGTATTTTTATTAATTTCATTTCCAGATCTAAGGTTGCCCTGAATTATTTGAATTTTGGGGTTAAATCTCTTGTATATGCATAAAATTGGTCATGACTGATTAATCTTGGCATTTAATTAAATATTTATTATTTAATTAATTTCTCTAAAGTCTTCTACATATAATTAAATTTAATTAATTTAATTATATTGTTCATTCATTTTATTCTTTTGTCATAATTAAATAAATCAACTTTTATTTAATTATTTCACATTCATATGTCCACTTGATTAATTAAATAAATACACTTTATTTATTTTAATTAATTATCACTTTTGAATTTAATTAAGTCTTTTTTATTTAATTAAATTTAAATATTTCTTTTCAAATCTTTTCAAATCTTTCTTCTAGTTAATTAAATATCTTATTTAATTAATTTCATTTACATACTATTTATGAAAAAGTTTAATTAAATTAAATATCTTCCATATCTTTTCAAAATCATAATTAAATATTTTATTTAATTATGAAATCTTCCATTATTCTTCAAATCTAGGGTAAATATTCTATTTTTAAGAAGAATCTCTATGTCACCCAAAAATAAATAATTGAATTTAATAATTCATTATTTATCTTCTTCAAAATCTTTCCATAATCTCACAAAAGATGATTTTTACAAATCATCTTTATCATCTTATCTTAACTTGAGAAAAGAAAACAAATCTTGCTTTTTGTTTTTCTTCTATTTTCTTCGAGTTTATTCATCTTCAACCCGTTCGTTGCGATTTTCACGTCCATTGATTATAGCCGACCAATCAAAAGCTTTTGAAAAACTCTATAAATAGCACTGCTAATCCAAGCAATGGTTACAACAAACAAAAAATGAATTAGAGATTAATTGCATTCTAGCATTATAGCATTCTAGCATTATCATTATAGCTTTTTTATTCATAGCATTATCGTAATCTTTCATTTTAGCAATCATGTTTAGCATTAGAATAATCATGTCTTAGCATTACATGCATTTCATATTCAATCTCATTCTCTAGGAAGACTGTTCGTTGAGCCTAGCACACAATCTGAGAGCCAACTCGAATCAATGAAAACACTGGAGATAGAGGACGATAGGACAACATCGATAACAGGATATTGAGTTTCAATCTTCAGTATTTTCATATTCTATTTGTGACATAATGTCTTGTGGTGTGTTTGATTCATTTGTTTTACATGTATAATATGCATAAAATTGATCACACATTTATAGCGCCTTGTGGGGCCTTGCCCCCATTTAAACATTATCTGCGAGGGTTTTAAACCCGAGGATTTCACGTCACGGAATTTAGATTTGCAGCAAAAAAAATTAAGCGCATACGATTGCGGAAGTGCCTACATCTTTTAAAGATGCATTCATGGTTTATTTTAGGTGCTATTCGCGAATTGCCCGACATCAAGAATTTGTTTTGTGCATCTAGGAACTATTGATTGCATTCACCCGGGGAAAAAATGGTGCATATATTCCCACTTAGTTTGTTAGAAATTTCTTAAAAGCAAAAAATTAGTTGCATTTTTGTTTTAGAGCATTTATATAGGGATTTTTTGTAGCACATTTGAAACTTTTGCTTTAGTGCATATAGGATCTATTTTTTGTTGTGCATATGGGGGATCTTTTAGTGCATACGGGATGAAGTAGCTTCATGAGGTTTTGATTTTGGCGTATACAGAGGCAGACCCTCTTCAGCAAAAGAACCAATCTAGGATAGTCACAACTGGTTTTAAAGGAAGCAACCCTAGGATAGACATGGATTTAAAATAAAGCAATCTAGGATAGTCACCACACATTGATTTTGTAGTTAAAATGAATCCCATGCTTTCTGTGAAGCAACATCCTCACATAATTTATATCATTGTGATTTGGGCTTTTAAAAAGAACAGTGTCTACTGTGTTTGTGGCAATAGGTCTATGCTATCCCCTTAACTGGGTGACTAGAATACCAGACTTTCCTTCTTCATTCATGCAATTTTACTACTTTATTACATCTTGTAGAGGGCCTACTCTTGTGGGAAAAAGTACTCACCCAAGAGGAATGACTCAAGTGGGTTCAAGCCAAAGTTAGGCTATTCCGCCCCACTATAAAATTTAAAGCAAATCAGGAGAAATCCTCTTTTTCCAATAGTGTGCAAGATAACCATCCCTAAAGCATTTGTTCTAAAGGTTGGGAGGTCTCCTGAGGGATTTTATTGCTGCGAGCAGAAGCCCTTACTATGAGCCTAGTGTAGTAATAGCGGGTGTCGATTATCAAAACATCCTAATAGTGCGATTAGGAGGGAAAGAATCTATCCCAAGATACTCACCATATAATTTCCAAGGACCATTTTATCAAGGGATCCGGTAGTATCCCGCCAGTCACTCTGAGTACACACCTATAAAGACAAAAACATGAAGCCCCTTTGGTTGTGACATAATACTTGTGTGAGTCGATGCAGTTCTAAGATGTGGGTTGTGATTATTATGATGACCTACTTGAGTACTAAGAGTGAGTCTATCTGAATTGTTTGTTATGTGCAAAAACCTGTGAAAACACTTTTTGAAAAACGTTTTTGAAAATACACTTGATGTTTAGTATAGGGATTAAGAAAAAAATTTCAAAGTGTTTCTTGTGTTTTCCAATCAAAATAATTTCAAAGATAAAAGATTATCGAGAAATGAACATGTCAAATTTTAAAATTTGAAACTACTTACAAGTTGAAATATTACATCGAGAAAAAAACTATTTTAGCGCATTTAGGCTATATTCTAGCACATATGATGTATATTCTAGTGCATTCACTGGTTATTCTAGTGCTTTGAGGGTTTGTTCTAGCACATTGAGTACTTTAGCGCATACGTTGCTGAGCTGAGAAACAAAATTGTGGTCACTATCATAATATTTTTCTGCAGTGCATATAGGACATAGAGTAGCACATCTGGGACATATTGAAGCGCATTTGACCATTTATTTGGCACATATCCCTATTTCTGAAGCGCATATAGATAACAAAAAAGCATATCTGTCACTTTTCCTAAATCATTGATGTTGACAGATCTGAGTTTATAGCATTCTCGGTTCAGTAGCATATCAAAATTTTTCTCTCATGCTTAGGGAGTGGAAATCTACCAAGTTTGTTAAGAAGTCAATTGCCAATAGAATTATAAAACCCAAGAAACCTCTAGGGTACAAGAAAACCTCACAACAAAGGAATTTTTTATACAAGAGTAGAAATGTCTTGCTTCATTATCGCAAATTTTTCGACAGGTACCAAGATTTTGTCAGGGGATTTACTGATGAATACGCTGTAGACCCTCTAGATTCACGAGCCTATTTTCAAAGAAGAGCCCTCTCACAATGACACAATCACAATCAGCATCTTGATTTCAACTATATACCACAACCTTCTATTGAATATTCGACACATCCTAGTCAAATACTTCAATGAATTGGAATAGGCTATTTGATATACAAATCATTCTTTGAAAACAAAGATCAAATCTTACAAGTGCATCTTTCACCATAAACTTCTAAATTCTTGGTTCAACTTCTCATAACAGGATTCTAACATCCTTTATCATTGGAAGCCACAACCTTGAATTAGGAACATAGTTTTGATCATATCATAAGATCTTCATCTTATCATCGATTAAAACATTATCATTGATCACACTCATCAAACTACGATCTAAGTTTAGGAGAACATCTTGAAATCGTATGCCTGTTTTTACACGATCACAATACAACAAACTAAAGGAAGATATTCAACAAAAAAGATCATACATCAACAACTCAAGAAGAAGGTGAAAATAGTGATCCCCTTTATAAAGTAAGTCAAAATCCCCTTTTTTGAAGACAACATGACCGAAGGAGCAAAGGATCCATTTACTTCCAACAAAGCTATGAGAAAAAACTTTGAGGATAGTGAGGATGAACAAGAAGAAGAACGTCACCTTAAAGAAGCCGAGCAGGATCCTAAATTTCTCAGAGCGGTAGAAAAGCTCATAGCACGTGACAAACAAATTTTTTTCCTATTTTTGGCTGACAAAGGAGCTAAATTACCTCATGATTTTGATATTGCAAACATAAAGAGTAATCCTGATGAAACACCTTTATCTGATCTTGGTGCCTTGACTAAAATAGTTAAAACATTAGAAGGGAAAGTTAAAGATCTACAAGGTGGATCCACAACAAAGACATACACTCTTGATGATATCTATCCATATACTTTTGATCGACGTCTCAACATGATTCTGTTTCCTAAACATTGTGAAATCCCAAAGTTTGATCGCTATAACAAGAAATCGGATCCAATTGACAATATTAGAGACTTTTGAAATATGACTTTAGAATTTTCTCATGAGGATACGTACTTAATGCGTTTGTTTCCATGAAGTCTTGGAGGCCAGTCTATGGAATGGTTATCAAAAATTACACCGCTTGTCAAAACATTTGAAGAATTGATCAACGAGTTTATCTCACAATATTCCTACAACATACAACACCAAATAACCATGATTGACCTATGCAAGGCTAAGCAAAAACCTAGTGAACCATTCATCACATTTCGTCAGAGATGGAGAAGATTTTTTGCTAGATATCCACGACATGTTCCTGAGAAGGAAAAGATCACTACATTCATAAATAGCTTGGATCAAGAGATTAGTTATCATCTAAATCTTCATTGTCCTCCCTCTTTTAAGAAATTGATTGAAAATGAAATCACAATTGAAAATGCATTGGTCAAGAGGGGGATAATCAAACTTGATAGAGACAATCCTAGCTCCTCTAATCACCCCAATGACAAATCTAAGTTTTGGACTCACAACAAGAATGTGGTGAATGATGGTGTTGTAGATGCACATAATGTCTCATCTAAGCCAATTGTTCTTAGTGTTCCTTGCAACAATAACTATAACAATGTCAACTCAGTTACGAATCAAGGAAACAATCCTCCTCCTCCGAGGAATAACCAAAATCCAACTTTTGTTCCAAATCAAAGTAATACCAACAATCAAGGATATCGTGGAAACAACAATAACAATGCCTTAGGAAATACATCAAACATGAATCCACAACGACCTTCATTTTTCTCCAATAGAAGAACTTTTACTCCATTGGGACAATCTTTAGAATCTTCCCGTAAAGATTTGATGGTAAAGAACGTTATTACACTACTACCTCAACGTAACTTTGAACCTACTATGAAGCCTCCATAATGGAATGATGTGTGCTATTGTGAATATCATAGATGTAAAGGCCATCATATGAATAATTTCCAAACCTTGAAGAATTCTATTCAAGATTTAATCGACAAAGGCATTTTCACAATAGAAGGGAACCAACAATCAAACGAAGACCACCAAGCATTTCAAAACCCTTTGCCCAACTATCAAAAGGGTGAGTCTTCTAGGAAAAATGTGAATCATATCGATGAGCATATAATCAATCATATCTACACTGATGACGAGCGAGTTAATGTTATAAAAGTCAAAGAGAAAACAAAATATGGAGAAGTTAACATAACAACAAGGGCACAAGCTAAGGTTGTCCTAAAAGGTGCTCCCTCCAAATCCATGGTACCCCCGCCTCAACATCAATATGATTTAATCAATCAACTTGGAAAAACTTCAGCTCAGATTTCTATTTTGGAACTTCTGAAGATTTCCCCAGCGCATAAAGAAATTCTAGACAAGGCCCTTATTGAAACAACTGTATCAAATGATCTAGATATAGATCAATTTCAAGCCATGGTAGGAAATTTGTCCTCACCCACATGCCTTTCATTTTCTAAAAAAGATGATGTTTCCATGACTCATCCCCATAACTCATCATTATACTTAGAAGTCATGATCCACAAGTTTCTGTCAAACATGTACTAATAGATGGAGGTGCTGGTTTGAACATATGTACCATGAAATTAATAATTCAAGCTTTAGGATTTTTGTGGATTCTATTGATCTCCAAAAGAAAGATTACTATTAAAGCCTATGATGATGAGGAAAGAGCATCCAAGGGTTTAATCATGTTACCAATAAGAGTGGGACCTATTATCAAAAATACTTTATGTCAAGTATTAGACCATGATCTCACATACAACATCTTGTTGGGTCCTCCTTGGATCCAAGAAATGCAAGCTGTACCATCTACATATCATCAGTGTCTTAAATTTCCTTATGACGGATAGGAGATCACGATATCAACTGATAATTCTCATAGTCAAACTTGTGCTAACATCAAAGCTAGTCAAGACACTTTGGTTCCTAACAATCGAGAAACGCCTACTAGTACTTCTCCAACAGTTGATACACAAATCAGAGAGCTAACCAAAAGCTTTGACAAGCAACTACGGTTCAAGGATAATGGAGTAGGAGAATATTCTCTTTGTCTGGATAATCTCCCTATGTCACCTCAGTCACATGGAAAACCTTCTATCACGCAACATCAGATATCTGTAGCATCAACATCAACACAATCACTAGTAGAACCAATCACAAAGTTCAATGGACAATTTATCAAGGAGAAATTCCCAATGGAAGATCCTGAGGATAGCGAAATGCTAAAATGGCTCTATAGAGATGAAGATGAAGATGATACAAGTCTAAATGTCAAGTTACCAACTGATAAATATGGTAAGGGATATTCAATCATGCAAAATATGGGCTATGAGAGTAATGGTCCTATCGGAAAAAGAAAAGGAGTAGTTGAGCCTATTGATCCTCTAGGACTTGTTGCAAAAGATAAAACATGACTAGGTTATGATACTAGCTTGAAAGAAACAACATCCAAACAATTGAATGATACCGTACTCACATTGCAAGAAAGTTCTAATCCAAGGGAAGCATGCTTGACAACAATTCATAATTTCATCGATAATAACTCTGACACAGACTCTAGAGAATATGAATGGGATACCATCCATGATGATGAATTATGGAGAGACAAACATGTTGATGTGATACACAAGTATACGCCTACTCTAATCAAGGGAGAAGGGTCAGGGACCCAGCCACAAGAATCTGAACTATAGCGCAAGTATGATTCTAGTGATACTGAGTCAGATTTAATCGAACAAGACTATCATGAGGAAAATACCATCATTGACCTATCTCATACCTCAGATCCTATAGACACCTTCGTTATGACCATAACCATAGCTGATTTCATGCAACCTAATGACCCGCTACCACTAATACATCACGATCTCATTGACT
>VDFB02182343.1:0-22433 GCA_007258455.2 Sequoia sempervirens
GGATTGGTGTGGCAGAAGTGCCTCCTGCACCTAGTTAGGGTGGAGGTTACTCTGAGTTCACTCCCGATTCTTTTGGTTGGTGGGAAGAGAACACATTGTAGCTAGAGTTGATTGCAGAGACAAATTGGAATACTAAATGGCATTCATTTAGGAGTATGACAACAAGAACATGGACTATTTGGACAAGGGAGCTTGCATGTTTTTTCCTTTTTTTGTATCTTAGGAGATTGGGAAGCTTGTGAAAATACAAAATGGGTTGAATAGTGGGAGCAAAGATCGTTGACACCTGTAGAAGCACATAATCAATATGAAAGAACTATTGAAGAAAATGATCAATTGTTTGCATCTGAAGATTATGATCGTGTTTCAGACCTTGTACAAGAAGGTAATTTTAATTTAATTTATTTCATTTTATTTTGCTTTATTAAGTTATTTTTTAATACTAAATTAGTTATATGGATATGCATAAGTTATTAAATCGAATTTTGTTGGCAGGACATGTGTATGCAGTTATTGCACCTAAGGGGAGAAATGAAGAGCAAACAAAATATTGGTTAACTCATTATTATGGAAACTAAACATGAGTTATTAACATAGAGAAGATGATGATGGCTTTCTATACGAAAGGGTAAGTGATACTTAAGACCTCTAAGAAAATTTTGATAACAAGTTTTAGAATCATACAGCAAATTTGATATGGTTGCAGATACATAAGCAATTTTTTAGAACAAGTCTTTGATCCCCTTAAGTAAATTTTGAGAAGTTATTTGATGGTGGTTTTTGAACATGTTTTCCAATAGGATCGGTGGTGGTTGTTGGCACTTGGATACAAAAATACTTGAGAAGAAAGAATGGTATACTTGCATTCGAAGACTATGACACACATAAAAAGATTATGCATTATTCACATTTGGTGGTGGCAACAAATATAAAACTAGAGCGGTATCGTGGAAGACCTTCAAAAAAATTGTCATGGTCAATTTCTATGGAAGAGCATGAGGCAATCATAGATGCATTGAAAAAAGAGAGGATGCAGATGGTACAATGGATTAAGTAAATATAGGTAAATATAGTTTTAGTTTTATTTTGTCCTTTTAAATACATTAAATACATGTTTCGACATTGGTCAAGTGTGTTATTAGTTGAAATTGATTTAGATTGTTCTTTTATATATCCTTAAAGCATAATCACGAAAAGGATCTAGTCCATGCAAATTCAACCTAGACAACATGGAATACTTGGTAAAAACAGGTAATTATCAGTTAAATTATATTTAAATACATGTTTTGATTATGTTAAATATTGCTTGGACATTAATAGTTAAAATTAGGTTGTGTGGAACATCTAAAGCCATCATTGCATTGATCTCCGCCCCTTTGAAACAAAGGGAAAGGATATATATGCGGATTCAACCACCGAAACATGTGTGGAATACTTTTAAATGTAGGTACTTGAGTTACGTACATATATGGTTTTATATAGAATTAAAATATATGTATGTTTTGATGATTTCATTGATATTGCTTGTACCTTTTTGTAGAATTGGTGTGAAGACCTACTACATTCTAGCCACAAGTTTGAGATGTTCTTGAGATGGCATATCCAAATTTTGTAAACATCATTTGAGATGACATATATGTACATTCATACTTACAAAATTAAACATACTCTATGTACTTCTATGTATCAAATCAATATTCTATATATTTAGGTGTATTATGACCCCTTAAGACATCCCCTTAAGACATTCTATTATGACCCTTTTAGACATCCCCTTAATTAACATGTTCTATTATGACCCCTTTAGACATCCCCTTAAGACCCCTTAAGACATCCCCTTAATTAACACATTCTATTATGACCCATTTAGACATCCCTTAAGCATATTATAACCCCTTAAGACATCCCCTTAAGACATTCTATTATGACCCTTTTAGACATCCCCTTAATTAACATGTTCTATTATGACCCCTTTAGACATCCCTTAAGACCCTTAAGACATCCTTAAGGCGTTCTATTGACCCTTTTGGGCATCCTTAATTAACATGTTCTATTATGACCCCTTTAGACATCCCTTAAGACATAAGACATCCCTTAATTAACACGTTCTATTGAAGCCCTTTAAGGCATCCTTAAGACATATTATAGCATAAGACATCCTTAAAAGCGTTCTATTATGACCCTTCGGGCACTTGCCAAGACATCATTATTTGTTTTGACAAACTTATAAATTAGTGTTAGATGAACTATTATTTATAGTATTTATTAATGCTTTTATTCTCTAATCTTCTATGGTATTGTTATGGTTAGGATTAGAATTTTAATTAGAGTTAGAATTGAACCCTGATTCTAACTATAATACTAATTGAACCCTAACCCTAACCGTTATTAGAACCCAACCCTTATTGAACCCTTACCCTGTCCTAAAATTAATCCTATCCCTAAGCCTTGTTGTATCTAACCCTAATTGAAACCTAACCCTAACTCTAGTTGTGTCCTAATCCTAACCTTTACCCAAAGCTTTATCCTATAACCCTAACCTTAATCCTAATCTTAAAGTAACCTTAATCTTAATTGAATTCTAATCCTAATTGAACCCTTTTGAACCCTAACCCTAAATCTAACCTTGATCTAACCCTATGCTAACCATTACTCCAAGCTTTATCTTAGAATTTTGATTCAACCCCAATCCTAACAAAGTCATAATCATAATCATAACCCAATTGTAAATAATAATAATGTTATATAATTTTTTTCATATGATAAAGTTATATGTGAATATAATTCTTAATTACATTTATTTTTAAATATAGATATGCTAGCTTTAAATATATTGCTTTAAAAATTTATTTTATGTGTAATAATAAATTTATTATATTTTCTTTGTATTTAATTTTATAATTTTAAATTGATTTTAGATGTCCATTTATTATGAAAAACTTATCTATTTAAGTTGCTATATTTTTGTACAATAAAACCTTTAGTAAAGCCTTAAAATTTTAATATTTATTTACATATATATGTTAATTTTGAATAAAATAGAATATTAGTGATTTTTCCTTTTTGAAATGTTCTTAATTTTTTAAAAAATATTGAAGATTTTTTATGTTGGAAGATTTCTACTATTCATGTACAGTGTTAATTCATGTGTATTTTGAGCAATCATTATTATAGTTGAAGATTATTTTGATTTTATAACTGTTTTTTCCTTTTTGAAATGTTCTCAATTTTTCCTATAGTTAAATTTGACATGTTAAAGACTTTCATTACCAACTTGATATTAATCTAAATATGCAGTAATCCAAAGACTTTACATTCACATGATTATTTCCAAATAATATTAAAATAATAACTTATGTAGATTTTGGAAGTGCATCTGCACATTTTAAGCATAAGATCCATGTGCACTTGACCCATATTTTAACTCAATTTAGGTTTAGACCCTAAATTTCTGGTATATAAATAGATTGCTTTTGTTTGTAAATTATGATTTATTGACTGATTATTGTAAATATTAAAATGTCCTATATTAATCCATGCATGAGATCACTAAATTTCACATTAATGTCCTATATTAATGTCTTGACTATGAACATAAAATGCATAAATGTACATGTGTAAATTAAAATTTCAAACAATAATAAAGTCCATAATTTATGTAACATATTAAGTGCATGAAACCAATATATTAAGCACACATGAAATAAAGTCCAACAGAGTACATGATAAACAAGAAATATAGTCCATGAAATAAACAAATATAACACATAAAATCACATGTTTCTAGGTCATGTACTGTCTCTGTAATCAAGAGACCTCTTCACACCATGCAGACTATGTGGATGACCTGAAACACTCTGTATATGAGAAAGATGAAATTAGATGTAAGACAATAAAAAATGATTTAATGACAATTTAATTTATAATCCATCATAAAATTAAATTACCATCATATCTACATTTTGGATGCTCACGGTGCACCTAAAGGAATCTAAATTCTCTAAATCAATCTACATAAACAAGACAAAGAAATTTGAAATTAGTGTACAACTCTGCAAACTAAATTTTTAGAGTTCGTTTAATTCAGAATTTATCATATTTTAATTGTACCGTATTATGAGGTTGTGCACTAGGCTCTTCTCCAGGACCTGTCTGTACATGCTCAACTACAAGATGTGTCTCGTGCTATAAAAGAAAAAGAATATGTGAAAATATCATATTATGTATATATTCAATTTAAAATTTATAATTCACTTTAAATATAATAAAAAAATTAAATTACCATTTGATCTAAAACCTACTCTACATGTCCTCTTGGTGGTGTAACTATGTGGAATTAGGGGCTGAAAGTTGCACTTAACAAGGATCCTACAAGATCAAAAGTGTGTACAATTTGTTGGTTGTACTGTACATATATATTCAAAAGTTTGCACATTTTGTGTAGAAAGTTTTGTAAACAACCCTGAAATCGATTGGCCTCCACGGTAACTACAACATCAAATGTTTTCCTAATGCCCATTCTTGTGTGGTATCAACCTAGACATACATGTACATAGAAATTTAACGCTTATAATATTTACAAGTGTACATGCATGCATTTCATATATCTAGTGAATTCAAAACTCATAAAATTGTAACTATACTAATGTAAACTTTAAACAAATTTACAATATGAATGTACTTGCACGATCTGGCGGCTTGATGGTGGAGGGTGTATCCCTGAGAGTGTCGGCGTGGATCTTGGAATTGACTCACCTAAACCAACATGAATGTTTGAAACATATATGTGATTCAATTATAAATTTAAAACTCAAGTTAAATAATTTATGATTTCATATATAATTTTTAAAATTGAAATCAAAATACCCCATAAGGGTTGCCAAGTATGACCAGTGTCAATGTATGTACTCATGGAATAGATGATTGCCCTTGCATCGTTAGTGTCATCTATACACCAAACAATTTCATTGTTAAAATGTATTGCAAACTTTTCTTTGATATATAAAACCATAAAAAATATTATAAAATGAACGTACATCTAGATGCATATTTATACCTATGTCGTAGTGTCCTTAGGGTGATGTTCTGCTATGAGGAACTCTACAAATGAACTGATGCGACCAGATGAACCACCATAATCTCCCTGTCCACCTGAACTAGGTGTGGCCTGATCAGGTTCATAGCATACTTGATGACAACTAGTACATATATGGGGGACGGGTCTCGACACTCCTGGAGTAGTACTCAGACTAGCTCCATAAAAAAATCCTCCACCATCATCATCATCTCTATGCTCCCCACTTGCTATCGCAGAAGCATGTTGATCAAGGTCTCCTGCGAGTGTACTAAGGGAACCTAATGTTGATACTAGAGCTTGACGATGTATAGGTGCAGGAATGGGAGGACCAGGAGCAAAAACAAGGGGTTGTGCATGCACGGGGCATTGGGGATCAACCCTTTCCCCTAATCTTTGTTGTGGCGTGCTGCCACCAACACCCTAAAATGATCTAAAATCAAAATAATTGGGCTTTTGCCCCAAAACAAACTCTACATATAGTTTTCTCAAAAAATACAATGGGCACTCCCAATTAGCATGTGGGGGACTATCAAAAACATATACCATCGATCCCAAAAATGTGCACTCATATGCGGATGTATGCACCACCTCATGGATATTCTAGATTTGTTGGGTGGAATGGGTTGTCGAGTAACGGGGTCAAGAAAGTAGGGGGCTAGATGGGCTTTCGTTATTTTAAGGTCTAATATTTGTTTGTAAGAGAGACCATTAGAATAAAATTGTCTCATTTGTTCTCTATCTCGTTGATGCCTATCAAGATTAGAATCGATCATCCTGATGGAATCATCAATGTTTTGCATTGCAGATGCAAAACGTCTCACATGTGGAGGAATCAATGCTTGACTCTGCATAGCATTGATTTTATTTTGTAAGGATGCAAATTGATCATTTATTCGTGCTCTCAAGCGAGCCTCATCAGATGCCATAGGTGATGGAGGTGGCATATGAGGGGGCATATGAGGGGGAGGGGGAGGGGGAGGTGGAAGTGGAGGTGGGGTGAGGGGGATGTGGATAAGGCTGTAGCTGAGGTGGTGGATTGATGATATCATCAATGTTAAAATCATCCATGATATGCTTGATATAAATGTGCACCTGCATTAAATCATACAAAATAGTCCATGTGCATACAAAAATTAAGATCATATATTTAATTGAAATAGGATGAGCAACATATATATTAAGCTCATATATTTAATTGAAATGCACATATATATACATTGATTGTTTAACTCAAGAGCATGTCCATACAAAATTAAAAATTAAATGTATGTACATGTACATTTAAAATAAAAAATATGATGCATAATTTGCATGCATACTATAAATCATTAAACTAAACTATGTACATATATACAAATTTCAAAATTTAACTATATATGCAAATTTTTAATACATGCACATACATACTAAACAATAAACTTGAAACATTCACCAAAATCTCATTTTATCTAGCACACACATGTATACATATTTTCACAAATTTTTCAGCAGGAGAAATCATGATCTAGTAGATAGTCATAAAATATATGTACTATTATATAGTACTATTCATTATAAGTTCATAAATTCCACCAAATTCACAAATCCATGTCACTAAAATATCCATCTAGAACCAAAATCATAAATTCATGTCACTAAAAATATCCATTTGGAACCAAATTTATAAATTCATCACACAAAATATCCATCGTTCACCAAATTTATAAATTCATAACTATTTAAGATCATTGTTTTAATTTATAAACTATTATGGCTCTCTACTATATAGATCTTCATTTCTTTGTGTTTTCCTTTTCAAAATCAGGAGTTATCCTCTCCTCTAGCCATTGTCGATGCTCATCTACGATCCCATCCATAGCCTTGACAACATCAACAAGGGTTTGCATCCTAGATGCAAACATCCTCACAGGAAGTGCGACACATTCTTCATTTTGAATAATGTTTATTTGATCTTGGATGGTTCTAGCAGAAGCATTTATTTGTGCTTGCAAAAGAGCATGTTCATTGATTTCAAGTGGTGGAGGTGGGGGGTTACGAGGTGGAGTGGGCAGAGGTGGAGGTGAAGGTGTTGGAGATGGATAGTGTGGAGGTGGATTGCAAATATTATTGAATGGATCCATGTGATCTTTAAGATATGAGTGAACCTGCATTAGATTTGTAATTTCAAGATGTAAGATACATGTTTAAGAAATACCTTTAAACCATTCAATATAAATGACCTTAAATAATTGAAATAGGATGATAAAATTATATGTAAGCCTCATTTATATGTCTAAGGCACATGTTACTTGAATGAAAATACAATTAACTATTGATATTGTATAATCTTGCAGGATATTATTATTGTTAAATTTGGTTGGGCCTTGGGCAACTTTGATCACCAAATTTTAAGAACTTCTTTGATCCCCTTAAGAAATGTCATATTGGAACCCCTTAAGGAGAAAATGGTGCAGGTTGAAAGGTTGTGGGATGGCAAGGATTCTGCGTCTAGTGAGGTCCTAGGGAAATGGCATGGCTCAAGTGAATAAAATTTGGTGAGTTGCCCCAAGGCAGCTAGGCACTCATTAAGAAAGAATTTAAAAGAAAAATGATGGCTTTAGGGTTTTGGGGTTTAGACTTTAGAGTTTAGGGTTTAGGGTAATACAAGATAGCTTAAAGGGATTTACATGCAATAGATCCTAGAAAAAAATTACATGGCATAAGGTAATGAAATTTTAGGGTGGAAGGTTACTAAGGCAATAAATTTCATTAGAGCCTACCGAGAAAAATAATTAGAAGGGGTTTGGTTTACAGACAGGTTTAGAGTTTAGGGTTTAGGATAACAGGGGATATATGTATAGTAGATCCTAGAAAAATAAAACAGCATAAGGGAATGAAATTTGGTGGTGTTGCCTAAGGCAACTAAATTTCATTAAGAGCCTAAGAAAACATGATGGCTTTAGGGTTTACAGTTTAGACTTTAGAGTTTAGGGTAATAGGATAACTTAAGGGGATATATGTAGTAATATCCTAGGACAAAATTACATGGCATAAGGGAATGAAAATATGGTGGGGTACTTTCAGAGCAGCAAATTTCGATAGAGTAAGAAAGAGGTGGCTTTAGGGTTTAGGTTAGACTTTTAGAGTTTAAAGGACTTGAGGGTAATAGGATAACTTAAGGGGATATATGTAGTAAGATCCTAGGACAAAATTACATGGCAAAAGGGAATAAAATATGGTGGATTTTCCTAAGACAACCAAATTTCACTTTATGATCCTGAGTAGGACAAAATGAATTGTTTAGTGTTTAGAATTTGGAATATTTAATGAACTTGCAAGTTAGTGAAGAACTTTTTCTTGTGAAATAGTTAATTGAGATCTACTCAAATGTTTCAACTGACCAACCTAGATCATGATGGCAACTTTGATCACCAAATTTTAAGAACTTCTTTGATCCCCTTAAGAAAATTGAATTACGATTTAGGGTGATAGGATGGCTTAAGGGGATTTACGTCTAGTGAGGTCCTAGGAGAAAATGACATGGATCAAATGAATAAAATTTGGTGAAGTTTCCCAAGGCAACCAAATTCTATTAAGAGCCTTTAAAAAAAATGATGGCTTTAGGGTTTAGGGTAATAGGATAACTTAAGGGGATGTACATGTAGTAAGATCCTAGGACAAAATTACATGGCATAAGGGAATGAAATATGGCGTATTTTCCTAAGACAACCAAATTTCACTTTATGGTGTTGGGTAGGACAAAATGAATGGTTTAGTGTTTAGGGTTTAGATTTTAGAGTTCAAAGTTTAGGGTTTACAAAACTTAGGGTAAAGTTTTGGTGCCCCTTGGAATATCTAATGAACTTGCAAGTTAGTGAAGAACATTTTCTTGTGGAATAGTTGATTGAGATCTACTCTTGTTTCAGCTGACCAACCTAGATCATGAAATCTCATTCATATTATAATCTTACACGATCTTATTATTGTTAAATTTGGTTGCCTTGGGCAACTTCACCAAATTTTAAGAACTTCTTTGATCCCTTTAAGAAATTTGTCATATTGGGACCCCTTAAGAAATCGATTTACGATTTAAGGTGATAGGATGGCTTAAGGGGATCTAGATGTCTAGTGAGGTCCAAATTTAGTCATACTATAGCCTCATTGGTTCCATCTAGCTCTGGGTCAAAAGTGTTTACCCCTCTAATAAAAAAAAGTATCATGATGTTAAAAATGAATCAATCTATACATATCACAAAAATAACAATAATCTTAAATGTAACCCATGCTCTAACAATAATAGAATGCTAAATGATCCCCACCCCTAACCATATCCTAATTGAATTGCAAACCCTAATTGAAAATTAATTCAGGTATAGCCTTTACCTAATCTTAAATATATTCTATATTATATTATATTTAAATTAATTTATATTTTATTATAATTATATTAATATTTACTATATGAGTACCTAATTTGTGAAAACTGTCATTTCACAAACCTAATTGAATGTGGCCCAATCCTCATTAAAACCCCAAGTAGGGTGTGACATTACCTATCCTTAATTGTAATCTTATATTATATTTTTATGATATTAAATATTTATATTATTTAATATATTATATTAAATAATGTAAATATTTAATATATTCTTTATATGAGATCATCCTCCTATTTCCTAGGTATGTGTAGCATTGTAGTTCCTCAAGCTATAATGGGGTACCTCCTCCTTTCCTGTATGTAATGGTGTATAGGTGTTGATGGTTCCATCTTGGTCTCCTTATTGATGCATTTCTATCCTTCCATACAATCTATATAGTATCCAAAATATAGGTAATTTTTATGGTTATTGAATCTCTCTTAATTGCCAAATAATCCATTATGATTGAGGATGGGTGGATTATTATCTAGGATCACATCTTAAAAATCCTATAGAGGTCATGTGGTATGTTTTTCTTAATACATATATTCCCATACAAACATCTTTCCATGTATTATCAACTCTCCTATATAATAGTCACCTTCCTAGATTTAAATTTCATATGCTATATATGTATCCAAGTGTTTCCAATTGGAATTGCTATAATTATACTTTTATGGCATTCTAGATATTCAAAATAGTTTTCATAAATCTACCAAATAGACCCATTCTTGACATTGAACCTACATAATTTTAGGTATGTCCAATGAAAGATTAGGGTCTAGGGTTCATAAATTTCAAATGCTTTAGTGTTGAGGGTTTAGATTTTACAATTTAGGGTCTAGGGTTTAGCAAACTTAGGGTGAAGTTTGGGTGGCCCTTGGCATAATTTAGACTTGCAAGTTAGTGTCAATTGGAATTGATTGTACATGTTTAGATTTACGAATTTGCTAACTAAATTTGCAAACAAACATCAAGATAAACTTTATGAATTTTAACTATTCTTTAACATATTGATTTCTAATCTAATTATAATTTAATATTGAAACTAAAGTTTAATATATATCATTTTTTCCATACAAAGCAGATAAAATTTAAAACATTTAAGCAATGCGAATGATTTTTTTTTAGCTCGAAATTACCTAGTTTTCAAAATCAAAATGATTTGTTTGATTCCAATTTAGGGTTTTAACAATTTTTTTTGTTCCAATTCAATTTAGGGTTTCAATTTTAAACAATTAGGGTTTTCATGCAATTTTTTTCGTTTCAATTCAAACTAGGGTTTTCAAATTCAATTTTTTTCGTTTGATTTGAATTCAGGGTTTCGAAAAGCTTTATTTGGATTTGTAAATGCAATGTTTTTATTTCATTTTGATTTCTAGGGTTTTGAAATGCAATTTTTTTTGTTTTCTTTCAATTAGGGTTTTCAAATTCAATTTTTTTGGGTTTAATCAAAACAATTTAGGTTTCAGGTTAAATTTTGTTTCTAAAACACAATTCAAGGTTCATTTTTTCATTTTTATTAAAAACCTTTAAGTTTCATTGCATTTTTCATCTGTTTTACATTATTCAATTCTGCTATAATAGTTAAAAAAATTCTTAGAACATGAAATAAATTAAAAAAATAAATAAATTAACTTATTTTTTTCAAAATTTCAATTCAAAATAGAAAAATGCAAAATAATGGCATGTAGGTGGGTATCTATTGCTGATCGTGGGGGTTGCTGTCACCAATACTCGGGGTCCCATTCGTTGAGTAGTGAAATCTGTCTTTTAAAAAAACTAAATATCAGTATAAAACGGGATCCCGATTTATAAATAATGGGATCCCATTTTTTATAAATCAGGATCCTGTTTTTTGAAAATCAGGATCCCATTCCTTTTCCTTTGGTTCGGGGTCCTGTGGGAAACGAGATCCCGAGTTTTAAAAAGTGGGATCCCGTTTCGTCTAAGGCTTGGGATCCCAAACTGTAACGGGAAACTGTTTCCTCAATGCCGATTTCAATTTTTTGGTTAATGCAAAAACTTCCACGTTTCGTGGACTCAACTTTGTGCACTTACCCTTCCACCAAAATCAATTCCGCCATCTCCATTGTAAAGTCATTTATCCTTTAGAACATTACCATGGCTAAGCCACCATATTATTAGATTCCCTTATAAATTAAAAGGCATGGATAGTGAGTAGATGGATCTAAACTCATTTTTAAGAACACACACCCCACAAACCTTTGATTCCCTTTGGTACTTGTACTATAAGGTTCATGTAAGTATTGGAGCATCAAAATTTAGCTTGAGATAGCTAATAGCTAGGAGATACCTTTTCAAGCTCTTAGTTGTTGACCTAGTTGAGGTGATATTGTCTAGCCATCTAAACTTTAGCTATGCATTAACTCACACAATCTCTTTAAATTTGATGCTCTAATACTTTTTCATTTATCATTCCACTAGTTCCTTAAGGGTAGAACTCAATCTTACCCCAAATCCACTCCACTAGAGTCTACTTGTACTAAAATAATATTTTATTTATCTTAGGCCATAAATTCTAGATAACGAGGGTTAGAGAATAGTCTTAAATCAATCTTAATCCTTTAATATTCATTCTAAAGTACCATCCATTAAGTAGTATCAAGATATTATTTGAGAGTACCCAACTAAGCCTACATCTTCTCATGAATTAATGCCATGACTAAGAAGAAAAATAATAATGAATGAATAGGTGATAATTTGTTTCCTCCTTATTTTAAATCAAGTTACATAGGTAGATAGTTCAAAGTTACCAATAATCTTTAGTTTTTTCCATTTAAGAACCCTTGTCTTTAGTATAATCCATGGAAAATATTATCTTTTGGTAGACCCTAAATCAACCTATCTTCTCTATTGGAAATTCATAAAACCTCTCACCCAAATCAATTATATGATGGTAAGCTTCTCTAATAGATACAATCCCATTCTCACTCTTGTCCCATACAAAGTATCTTCAAGATCCCTCATGTGAGATATGCTAACTTTTGAAAGCCTCTTCTATTTGATTGCAATACCTCACTACAATATATTTACTTATTTCCCCATAGTCTCAATAGTTGAAAAATAATCAAGAAAAATGTTACCAATAATCTTGTCAAAATACAAAGACAAAATTCTCAATGAGATCTTGTCTTTGAGTGTAAATCTCTCTAATCAATGATCCCTTTGAAAACTAAATTTTCCCCTTTCCCAATTCTCCATCATGGTAAAATTCTTGCATTAGTTCACAAAATTCTAAATGCTTGATCCTTTAGGAAAAGCCATGTTAATAGAGATAATTTACTTTATTCACCTTGTGAGTTCTTATCTTTTAAAATACCACTACATAACTAGTCCATCTTCATATACATCCTACATAAAAAATTCATGGCCAAATCACTATTCATATATCTACCATATATAAAATCTATTCCACATTTTTCATTGGTTTGAAAATGTTCTTTGACTTTACTAGATTGTATTTGATGATATCCTCTATACAACTCTAAAGAAAGGTTCTTTGAATGGACTTGATGAAATTATCAATCCTACTCAACATTTGGAGAATGGATAAAGTATGTATGAGAATCGCTACAAGTGAAGCCTTGATCAAACTAATCCTCCCTACAAGAGGAATCCACTTGCCTTTCTAAGGGAAAAGATTATTTTGAACCTTGTTAACGACAGTTCTCTATCTAGCATCTAATGCTCTCTTACCTAAAAGTGGCATATGCCAAGGTAAGAACTTTGGTAAGATTGTCAATTATAAGCCCCAAAATTCTCTAAGTTTTTAGAACCTCAACACAATGGACTTAAATAAAGAATAACCTTGAATTAAGATAATTAACCATTTTCCTTTCTAGTTTTATATTACAAATATATCATTTTAAGACATCTATCCTCCTTGATTAATGCTTCATCCAAGAGTAAAATGTTACCTAAAAATTGGAGATGGGTCACATTGCTAGTCTTAGTTGACAAATAGAGATTGATTAATTACCATTAGCTTCCTCAACCTTTAAGTCTCTTCTAGGAACCTCAATCATCATAAGAAAAAATGGGGAGGCACCCCTTGCTTAAGTCCCTTCTTATCTTAAATAACCTCATCAAATACACATTAATGAGTATCAAAAACCCATGACACTCTTCTAAAATAGCATTAAGAAATAAATTATTTAGCCTTAGTAACATTTCCTTAGTGACTATTTTGTAGATATATAATTTTATAGGGTGAAAGAGATAAAATCATTGAAGTATATTAAATTTTTTACCTCAATAATCAAGGGAGGGAAGGTAGTGTTCCATTCTTTCATCATACATTTTATTACACAATATTCTTTAACATCTATCCAAACATCAATTCTAGCTAAATATTAGAACATTTGAAAGAACCTAGCTTAAAAACCATCTAAAACAAGGGCTACCCTAACTTTGGGGGAGAAGGTTTCCACCCAAAAAATTTCTATCATAAGTTGTCTCAATAATTCCTTATTTTTCTCTCCCTTAATAACTATTAATATATTTAGAAGCATGATCTTGTAGGGTCTATTATCCTTGCCAAATTCAATTGCTAAGAAGTCCTTAAAGTACCTAACCTCTTGCTTTCTAATCAATTTTAAATTACCTTTGACTTCATTTCTAGAAGGGAGGGAAATACATTCAATATTTTTGATCTATCTTTAGATATTTATAGAGAGACAGAGGAATTTTATATTTTAATCACCTTCCCTTAGCCATTTGACCAAAGTTTTCTTTCTAATTTTCTTTTTCGATTCATAATTCCTTGTGTTAAATTCTTCTTTTAACTTGTAACATAAATTCCTAAATTTCCTTGTGTGAACACTTCTTTCAAAATTTCTTACTTAGTTTCAAGAAGCATGAATTCCAAATTGGATCCACTATCAAAAATATTCTTGAGCTCTAATTTACTTCATTCCCTTGCATTAGAATTGAAAATGGATTGTTTTATTTATAAAATTATCTATTACATTATTTAATGTCATGCTTCCATAAAATCTTGAGTAACTCTATAAAATATGGGTGTTCAAACCATAAGAATTTTATTTTGAAGTGGAATCACAATGGCTTCCAATTTTTATCCACATTCATCTTTATGAGTTCATGGCCTAACCTTCTAAAGTGAAAAAAAACATCAAACATGCAAATTGATATAAGGATCATTTAGAATTAACCAAGAATCTATCCAATCCACTTTGAATGAAAAACTTACCAAAATTCTTATTTATCTAAGAATACATCCTTTCTTGGGCTTGAGATCTTGTAGAGAGAGGTTACCACATAATTTCATGAAGGTGGAAGATGTAATCACCACCATCTTGATTCCTCCTAATGCATCCTTGGGGTTCAAATTTGAAATTGAAATCCCCTCCCAAAAACCACTTGATTATCCTAAGAATAGTCCCAAATTTTCTAATCTTCCCTCAAACCCTAGCTCTACCTACTTTCAAATTGGGTTGATAAGTATTTCCCAATAGATTTTTGTGATCAAGACATTCAAAATATTAATTTATTTGGTTAATATTAAGTTATAAAATAAGGTTTCATCCCAAATTAATATTATGCCCTTATCAATCCATTCACATAAACCATTAGTTGTAAACCTCTCTTTTAGAATCTCTTAATCATATCTTGTTAATGTACCTCATTGAATCTAGTTTTATATAATAATAGAATATCTAGATTCTCCTCTCCACTACCCTATTCACAAAATGGTGTTTTTTGGGAATTAAGCCCCTAAATATTCCACCTTAGTCCACCTTCATGATTTTTTATTGACCAAGGGGTGCTTGCCTCTATTTTGACACCTTTTGTGTGTGATGGGTTATTGTGTTCCATTCTCCCAATCTTTTGTTGGCACAAGTTTATCCTTGTTAGCATCTATCTTGCATTCTATCTATTGAAGCCATGCAATTGGTTTAGTTATTTGCACAATTTATTTATCTTTTCCCTATGGGAATACATCATTCCTCGACCCCATATTTCATTTCATAAGTATCCTTGACCAATTCTTCTTCACTCTCTCTTTCCTCTTGAAAAAAAATTCTACTCTTTCATTCTACTAGGGATGTTGGATGTTACTTCCTTTGCCAATTTTCCAAGTTCTAAATCTTCCTCCCAAATCCCCAATCCTTCATAATGTTAAACTAGATCCTTCTGGATCTTCATTGAGACCTCTCATCCCTAGGCTAAAAAGGAATTATCATTACTATCAAAAAATTGAGTTGAGACCCAAGGGCTAACCACTAGATTTTTTCTCCAAACCTTGATCTCTTGCTACAATAGTGTGCTCAATCTTCATTTACTTCTACTACATGTTTGAATAATATGTCCAACATTCCAGCAATTAACACATTTGATAGGAAGACTTTCATACTCTATCTCCTACACTTATGCTCCAAGGGTGAAAAATTGCATGATAGCTTATTTGATTGATTTCATCTAGCCAATCTCTACACACATCCTAGGATGTGTTTCCAATTATTTTTCTCCAATGATTGAGGAAATCTAAATGTGTCTTTCTAATAAATTACAGATCTCCTAATTATGACTCCTATTAGAGCTTATTCATTTGTATTGAGAGGAGGTTTCCTTTGACTGGTTCCTTGGTTAGGTCAAATCTTAGTTTCAAATCCCTAAGGTAAAGCCCTAAATCCACATAAAACAAGGCCCTATTTTTATAATTTTATCCCCATCTATTCTAATTAAAAATATTATTAAGAACAATAAATCCAAGTGTTTGATCTTTGGCCTAAGGAAATTATACCATATTTGGCCCATGAAAGCTTTGAATCTACCTATATAGGAGGTCAAACTCCTACAGACGTAGCTATTATGGCAATTATTTTCAATTTATCCAATCATTGAATTTAAAAAATGTCTAGAATATCAATGCAAGGAATGTCCAATTTCACCTCAATATTTACATTGAACACCAATATTGTGCACTTATTGGATGAAACATTTTGAGTTCTTGATTCCTAGTTAAAGCCCTAACTTGCTAATTGAACTCTTGTTGACCTAGGTCTTGACTATTTTCTATTGCCACTACTCCTTTCGTATTGCCTCATATCCCTCATATCCTTTCTTTCTTTTCTCATTTATGTCATACTTTATATCTAATTATCCTTTTTTATTATCTCCTTTGTTGTCATTATTATCTCTAGAATCAACTAGGAGCTATTAGATTTGTGATTAGAATATATACCTTTCCACATTTCCCTTCTAGAATAGAATTATAATAGTTCATCATTGTTCATCAAACCGAGGAAATTTTACAAATAAAATACTTATATATTTATTTATTTAATTTATTTTTTTTCTTCTTGATAATAAATTATTTATTTAATATAGTATTCTACAATGATAAGGGGTGGAGTATTTTATTTTCTTATGGATCCAAATTATTAGAACTATTTAAGAGCTATTAAAAAATATTAAAATAATCTCAAGTTTCCAACTGTTAAGTCTTACTTGATCTAATGACTTTCAAATGATTTTGAAGGTTTTTATTCCACACATATTCTAAAATTGAACAATAACCATCCATTGTCTTTTATCCAAAGAGTTGAAAATATAATAAAAAGTAATTAGTAGTTGCATTAATTTTTAAAATTCATAATATAGAATATAACAATAGAAATTATTAAAGCAATTAGTAATTACATTAATTAGTACTTTTGCCGTTTGTATTGACCTACTCTAGCCATTGCAGCTTCGAAGCTACGCTAGTAAAGATAGTGGTGAATGACCTGCTCAAGACATTGGACAAAGTGCCATTAGAGGTTGCGCAGCATCCGGTGGGAATAGACGGCTTAAAGAATGCTCTCATTCAGAAGTTGAATCTCAATTTAGTGGATGAGGTGGTTAAAGTTGGAATATGGGCTATTGGTGGTATTGGCAAGACCACAGTTGCCAAGGCCCTCTACAATCAACTTTATCTTGATTTTGAAGCTGCTTCTTTTGTGTTTGATATCCGTACCACTGCTGCAGAGGCCAGAGGCCTTACAAAATTGCAGACAAAAATTCTCAAAGATTTATCCAAATATGGTGACAAAGTGGACAATGTTGCTGAGGGAATATCTTTGTTAAGAGATCGTTTGGGAGGATTAAAAGTGCTGCTCATTTTGGATGATGTGGATGATGTTGTACTGTTGGATGCTTTAGTTGACAATAGGCTAGCCCCTGGCAGCAGAGTTATTATAACTTCCAGAGACAAACACATTCTCACTGTTGCTGGGATCTTATCTGAATGCATCCACGAGATGAGGGGATTGAAGATAACTGAAGGTCTTCAGTTATTTAGTTGGCACGCTTTTCTCATAGCATCTCCAAGTCCCAGTCATGAAGACCTGTCCAAAGGAATTGTGGAAGCTTGTAAAGGGCATCCTCTTTCACTGGAAGTGATTGGATCGTTCTTATATGATAAGAAAGATGACACAGGTTGCTGGACAGAAGCTCTTAGCAACATTACTCTCAACCCAGACATTCAGAAAAGAGTCTGCAACACACTCAAAATCAGTTATAATGCTCTTAGTGAGGAGGAGAAAGAAATATTTGTGGACATTGCTTGCTTTTTCATTGGACAAGACAAAGCATTGCCCATTGTTTTCTGGAAGTCTTTATATAAGATGGTAGACAGTGCTGTATGTAATCTTTCAATGAAGTTACTAGTAAAGATTGACAATGAAGGTGTATTTCATATGCATGACCATTTGCGAGATATGGGGCGATCCATTGCTGAAAAGGAGAAAGAGGGTACCCGACTATGGGAGGCTGCCCATTTAAGCACCACATCCAACATCAGTTTCTCTCGCCTTCGACTCGAAGATGATGAACAAAAGGTTAATATGCTGTTCAGATCCCATGTTCACGATCTCGAAGGCAATACACGGAGGCTTAAAATGCTATGCAGAACCGGTCCTCGCTATCTTCATTTGCGATACTTGCACATTGAAGACATGACAGAAGACATTCTAGCCATGCTTCCTCCAAGTTTGATATGGTTAAGGTTGGAAAAGTGCAATTACCAATTACAGAAGAGAAGCCACATTCCTTCGAATTTGTGGGTAAAGTTTGGCAATTGAAGATTATGCAACTAAAAGGTTGCCATTCCTTGGAAAGCCTTTCTTTCTGCTCCAGGTTATTTTCAATTCCAAATATAAAGCTGCAACATTTGGACTTGAAAAATTTTACAGCATTACATGATCTCCCTGATAGCATTGGTAACCTGTCACAGCTGCAGAACTTGAACTTGGAAGGGTGTTGGGAGTTAAAGAATCTCCCTCATACCATTGGCAACCTGGCACAACTGCAGCACTTGGACTTGAAAATGTGTATTAAGTTAAATAGCGTCCCTGATACCATTGGCAACCTGTTCCAGTTGCAGCACTTGAACTTGAATCTCTGTCTGAACTTAAATAATCTCCCCGATACTATCGGCAAACTATTACAGCTGCGGCACTTGGACTTGGGCTATGCAAGCTTAGAAAATCTACCTGATACCATTGGCAAGCTATCACTGCTGCAGCAGTTGGACTTGGGCAATACAAGATTATATAATCTACCTGAAACCATTGGCAACCTATCACAGCTGCAGTACTTGAATTTGGGCAGTTGTAGAAGCTTAAATAGTCTTCCTTATACCATTGGTAACTTGTCAAAACTGCAACACTGGAACTTGAAGGACTGTCGGAGCATAAGTAACCTTCCTGATACCATTGGTAACCTATCACAGCTCCAGTACTTGAGCTTGGTTTACTGTATAAGGTTAAATATCCTCCCTGATTCTACTGGCAACCTGTCACAGCTGCAACAATTGTACTTAAGCTGTGAAATGATCCGGGCAATTTTTTTTTTTGTTTTTTGCAATGCAATTACAATTCAACACGCACCCGTTAAGGTTAGCTCTAAACCAAAACGATGCGGAAAGCAACTCTAACCAGAATGTACACCAGGATTCCAATGTGGGCAAAGTGTGAGCATTGGTCAGAGGGTCTAATGCAGATGCACAACTGGAAAGGAACTCTAACCAAGAATGTGCCTGTGCAGATGAGCATATGGTTAGCGGATCAATGCATGATGAACTCAAGTAACCCTAACCAAAAATGGCACCGAGTGATGGCGAGCATATGGTCAGAGGGTCCCTAAACTACTGAACTGAAAGTAAATAGGCAGCATAGCCAGCCTCTTCCACCAATGGTGGGAATACATTGAGAGTGCTTATTTAAATTATTGAAAACAGCTGTTCAGTACTACTGACAGCCTTACAATCTGCAAGAATGATGTTAGAGAGAAATGAAGAAGCTGCAAATAGTTTATTTTTTTCCAGAAACAAGCTGCAAGTTGTTAGGACCTCTCCAAATGAACTTAATATCTTCTATCACTTAAATCCCACACAAAACTTGACTGTAATAAATTTGATGTGACAGTCCAGTAATTAGAAATACAAAACCAGCATGCCTGTAACCCACTAAATTGCTCATATATCACTCAAAACTGATCCAAATGACTTCAAATTTGATGCAATAGACCTTCAAAATGATGGCGCCTAGTTTAGTAATAAGAAATGGCAACTAAAAGTTGTTATTAATTATTGGCACGAATCCCAAGGCACTCCAAAAAGTACAGCCTTCAAGGAATGACGAATTTTCTTTGTAAAATCATAAACTTCATATTAAAATATGTAAATATTCATGAAGGGTCACCTCCAACAGGGAAACACAATGAGAAAATACCCAGAACGAGAATGTTTATGATTTGAAACTTGTGAACAGAAACATACATTCAGCAGTCATGACCAGCAACTCTGGAATTGATAGAAAATGATATAACTCAACTACAAAGGATGGGAAATCAACTATAACTGAAAAGACAAATCAGTAACACTCAAACCTCTCAACTAGTTGCTGTCTTTCAAGTAAGAAGAGGAGCCAGCTAGGAGGTATGCATTCCTCGAAGCAGTTCTAGCACCATTTCGGCAGCATAAGTTTGCAAATTCATAAGATAACCCAAATGAAGACCCCACGCTCCAATTTATAACTTCAGAAAAGCTTTCTAGAAGCCTCCAAGAAAGGACGCCACATCCAAGATTCCCTTGGACTTTGACTTGACTTTTTGTCTTCAACCCCAAGAAGGCGTACTTGCTTTATGTAGCAAATTTCAAATTTTAAATAAAATATAAAGCTCTCCCTTGTTGGCATCCAAACTTCCTTTAGCAACATTTGACTTTAGAAATATTAAAATATCTCCTTCATGTAGAAAATACCCATCAATGTCCCTTTTTAAAAACAATATTAATTCATGATGCTAGAACAATGAATTATAATGTTAAATTATAACATTATAATATAAAATATCTTATATCACCATGGAAAAACATCAGAAGCCAAATTCAACCATACCGTCTGAACTGACTGCCAAAGTGGAGCCAACTGATTAGGAGTCAACAAGTCAATTGCTAAAAATAGAATTTACTAAAAATAGTAAATTCATGTAATTGCTTAGAATGCCGAACTGAAACCATCAACGCGAAGCTCTTAGAAAACCAGAAAGAATCCGCAATCCGATTTCCAAACTTCAAGCAACAACCTCCTCAAAAATAGGAAACCCTAATTTCACCATCCGAGTAGCCTACAGATATTCGAAATAGGCCAATGGTCAACTGCAATGATCACATTTGAGAAGGGCACATTACAAGCTGGTGTGCAAGTTTAATTAGCCTCTCTGGTTCCATTAGAAATCTGTCACAACTACAACAATTGAGCTTGATGGGCTTGACAAGATTAATTGGCCTCCCTGATACCATTGGCAACCTATCACAGCTACAACACTTGGATTTGAGCTGTTGTAAAAGTTTAATTAACCTTCCTTATACCATTGGTAACTTGTCAAAGCTGCAACATTTGAACTTCAGGGGCTGTCAGAGCATAAATAACCTTCCTGATGCCATTGGTTGCCTACCACAGCTGCAGTACTTGGACATGTGTAGCTGTAAAAGGTTAACTAGCCTCCCTGATTCTATTGGTAACCTGTCACAGCTGCAAAGATTGGACATAAGCTGGTGTACAAGCTTAATTAGCCTTCCCGATTCCATTGGCAACCTGTCACAACTACAACAATTGAGCTTGATGTCCTGTAAAAATTTAATTAGCCTCCCTAATACCATTGGTAGCCTGTCACAACTGTTGGAGTTGAATTTTGAATGGTGTGAGAGCTTAAATAACCTCCCTGATACCATTGGAAACCTATCACAACTGTAGAACTTAGGCTTGAGGTGCTGTACAAGTTTAATTAGCATCCCTAATACCATTGGTAATCTATCACAGCTGCCAATCTTGGACTTGAAAGGGAATGTGAGAATAATTAGCCTCCCTGATGCCATTGGCAACTTGTCATAGCTAAAGGAATTGAACTTGAGCTTTTGTACAAGTTTAATTAGCCTCCCTGATACCATCGACAACCTATCACAATTGCAGGTCTTGAATTTGAATGGATGTAAGAGGTTAAATAGCCTCCCTGAAACCATTGGCAACCTGTCACAGCTATACTTGAGGTGGAAGGATGGAATGATGTGGAAGGATTGCAATAGGATGGAAGGATGGAATGATGAAGTAACTGCACCTTCAATGTTTTCTCCTGTATGGTTTGTCCCTTTAGATATTTTTTTGATAGAATAAATATGTAAATTTTTAATAAACAAGATTTAGAAAATTATTTAATATGTAAATTTTTAATATATAATCTTGTTAGAAAATAATTTATTAACATTTTCATTGGTAAAGAATTTCATCTCTTATTACATCCTTAAAATTCATCAACACATTTGGTAAATTTTTGCTAGCTCAGTGAATGCTCTACCTTGGCAAAGATAAATAGTAATATTTGAAAGAAAAGGTCCAAAAAGAAACTCAAGTTGCATAAATTTTCCTTATTAGAAA
>VDFB02182344.1:0-20212 GCA_007258455.2 Sequoia sempervirens
TATTGATTTTCAAATGAAGGAATACAGAGAGGCAATACAAAATCTTGCTCAAAGACAACTCTACACAGAACTGAGTTGGAAACTCATATTATCAAATCATTCAATCAACTTTTGTAGTGTGCTCCACTGTTCATCTGATGGAAGTGCCATTTGTTGTAACTGATAGTGTCTGACTTGAAAATTTGTTAACAATTCATGATTAAAATTGGAACTTAATTTGAATATTTCATTCAAAGTTGCATTCAAGGTTATCAATGATTTGATAGAATCCAAATAGTTCGCCTCATCTGGGTTCTGAGGAAACTGGTCCAAATCAATCTTCCTTGTATCCTCCATCTTCTTTCTGAAATCATCATTTCCAATGAATCGCTCAGTTGTGTCAAAAGTCTTTGGCAAACCAAGCTCTATCAAGTTCCTTACCTTTTTATCCAGTTTCATCTTTTTTGCAGCCCAATCTAGAAATTCCTTTGGTTCACGTATTCTCAAACACTTTTGAATGATAGATGACACCTTCATTGAGGCATCGATCCGGTCATTAATTCCTTCTTATTTCAATTCATTGTCATAGGCTTTGTAAACAATTTGCAAAATTTGATTTGCAATTTTCTCTATTGAAATCACATATTTGGTGTCCATTACATATTCCTTGAGCTTCCTATTATGTGTTAGTTTTATGATCAGATTAGAGCACAAAAAATTAATTCAAAATTCAACACAAAAACACAGCAGATACCCTGGGAAAACCCTCCACTTGAGGGAGAAAAACCCAACAACAATATATCACTTATATATTGAATCACAAATGAAAATCTCCCTTACAATAGAGGTCGATAATGAGGCCAATAGAATGCACCACAAGCTGATGCTATCACAAGAACAACCAGATGTAATTTGCTGATAATGAAACTCAGCCACCAATAATGTCAATCTGCTCTTTGAGAATAACTCACACTATAAAAAGCTCGAACTTATGATGAATATGGAATAGAATGAAATCGATATCAAATGAAGTGCAACCAAGGTGTATAAATACAATTCTAAGGGAGAGACGTGACTCTTCAAGATCATCATGTCGGCCTCATTCAAGAGGCATGTCTTTACAAACAAAAAGTCGGCCTCCATAGAAAATCGCGCCTCCAAAATAATCGTGCCACTTCACATTAAACA
Source organism: Sequoia sempervirens (assembly GCA_007258455.2). Classification (NCBI taxonomy): domain Eukaryota; kingdom Viridiplantae; phylum Streptophyta; class Pinopsida; order Cupressales; family Cupressaceae; genus Sequoia; species Sequoia sempervirens. The sequence goes on from VDFB02182344.1 coordinate 1,168, forward strand.
AATATTAATCATTATTTAGCAAATGACGTGGCCATTCATAAAATCGTTCTTCACCAATTAAATAGCCGATAGGCTATAATTTTAGTGCTTTCTTTTATTCGATTTGGGCTAGAAGATGCGACCGACGTTGCATATGAACATCAACACTCCCTCTCAGCTAGGGAAAATACTTCCAGCTGCACAAAACATATCACCTCATCATGATGTCTACCACAATGGCTGGCTAATCTATAGGTGGGTATGGAAAGACATCACCATCGATGATATCGTGATATCACCTCACGGATATCAACCATCAAGCTGCCCATGTATATGGTATGTACGCGTCAATACTTTATGATGTTGTCACCAATGCGACTCTCACCATGGCTCTCCCAAAGGGTGAACAAACACAAGTACAAGAAAATCATCACGACTTCCCCTCTCACGCGATGCTGTCATGGAGTCACACACACATGACATCCACCATGGCTCTCCCGGGTGAGGGTGGAAACAAGGGCTTTCACCTCAAATCTCAAAAAGAGAAAATGCATTAACAAGGGCTTGCACCCTCAAATCTCTTCAAAGAGAAATGCATTAATGAAAATCGGGCCGATATCGTAGATTCCTCTTTCTCAGCCTAGGGCTTGACTCTCCACCATACCAAGCTTGTCTCGAAGTACACAAACTTTATCCTAGAGAGAGGCTTGGTGAGAATACACCGCCTCAGCCATCGGGCCGATATACCTCATCTGAATTGCTTTCCTCAATACCATATCTCTGATATAATGGTATTTGATCTCCACATGCTTAGTTTTGTCATGAAACACAGGGTTGACAGAAAGCTTCACACAACTCTGGTTATCACAATGAATAATAGTAGGTTCCATTGATTGTCCAAACAATCCTGCAAGGAGCTTCTGAAGCCACACTGCTTCTCGAGCTGCCATACAAGCTACAATATACGCGGCCTCTACTATACTCAATGCTACAGATGACTGCTTCTTGCTGCACCAGGATATCATCTTAGACCCTAAACTGAAGCAACATCCAGAGGTGCTCTTCCCAATGCTGACGCACTTCCACCGACCGTGATAACCATGCAACTTCAAATCCACACTTGAAGAATATCTTAGCTCATATCCAACCGGCAGGCTAGCAAGTATCTCGTAATATGTTTTGCTACAACAAGATGTATCTCAGCTTTGGTTCACACATGAACGATCGAAAGTGCACTAATATTGCACAGTGTATATTTGGTCTAGTGTTGACTAGATACATCAATGATCCAATCAACTGCCTGTACATCGTGGGATCCACCAGATCTGAACTAGCTACAACCTCCTTCAACTTATGTAAGTTGGTCTCCATAGGCGTAGACATGGATTTGCAATCCATCATACCAAACCTTTTCAAAATATCAATGGTATACTTCCCTTGACTTAGAATCATCTCATTTGGCTTCTGTCAAACTTCTAAGCCAAGGAAGTAATGCATGAGCCCAAGATCCTTCATTTCAAATTTAGAAGCCAACTCCTTCTTGCATTTGATAATGAGGTGTTCTCTAGTAAGAATCAGATCATCAACATACAAAACCAAAATCAATGCTTCACCATCAATTACCTTGAAATACAGATTTGAGTCAGCATCGTTCTTGGAGAAGCCCAAGCTTAACAGGTAACAATCAATCCTTTTGTACCATGCACGAGCCTACTTAAGACCATACAAGGCCTTCTTCAACCTACAAACATGAGACTCCTTCACATGTACCTCAAATCCATCAGGTTGCTCAATATAAACTTCTTCCTCGATTACACCATTTAGAGAAGTTGTCTTCACATCCATCTGATGAATCTTCCATCCTCTAGATGCAACAATGGCAATGATGGTTCTGACAAAAGTATAGCGAGCAACTGGAGCAAATGTTTCTTCATAGTCAACTCCCTCTTTTTGTGAAAACCCTCTAGCCACGAATCTTGCCTTGTACTTCTCAATGCTCCCATTAGCCACATGCTTGATCTTGAAGAGCCATTTAGAAGATACCACAAATTTTCCTTTAGGTCTAGGAACGATGTCCCAAACATCATTCTTGAGAATGGACTAATACTCTTCTAACATAGCATCTCTCCAAACCTATTGACTAGAAGCTTCCTCAACACTAGAAGGCTTGGACACAATAATTTGACTCATCAAAGCAACATAACTGGAGAACTTGTGAGGTCTCTTACTTTCTCTAAAGGTTCCTCTTGGTGTTGCAAACCTTTCTACCTCCTGCATTGTTTGCCTAACCCAGAGAGGTCTTTTTCTCCCAATCACAATATCGGTAGCCCATCAGTAGGTTCCAAGGGCTCAACTGGATCATGATCTTCTTTTGGTTCAGGATCCTCCCTCTGAATCTCAGGAGCATGGTCAACTTCCATATCCTGAAGAGACTCTTCATTATCAATCTCCATATGAGTGCCCTTGGATCTTTTGAATGCAACATCTTCCTCAAATGTGACATCTCTACTGATCTCAATTAACTTCTTACCTGCAATGTAGATTTTGTAGGCTTTTGAGGTTTCACTGTAACCTACAAATATCCCCTTCTTTCTAGAAGGCTCCAACTTTGTTCTCTTTTCCTTTGGTACATGAACATACACTGGACATCCAAAGATCCTCAAATGACTCACTTTTGGCTTTTTCCCAGTAAAGGGTTCTCCAGGAGTCATGTTCTCCGTAATCTGTGAGGACTTCTATTCTGAACATAGACTGCTGTCCTAGATGCTTCGGCCCAAAGGAAGGTTCCAGATCTTGGTCATGAATCATGGCTTTGGTCTGCTTCCAATAGATCTATGTTCTTCCTTCAGCAACTCCTTCTGTTGAGGATTATAAGGGACACAAAACTCCCTCTTAATCCCAGCTTCAATGCAAAAAGTTTTGAAAGCTGTCGGAGGTGTACTCTCCTCCATTGTCGGATCTCAGGACTTTGATCTTCTTCCTGGATAGGTTCTCTACCTGAGCTTTGAATTCCTTGAACCTTTCTAATACCTCCTCAGATTCTTTAGATTTCAAGAAATAAATCCAAGTCTTTCTAGAGTAGTCATCAATAAAAAGAATGTAATACAAGAAACCACTCGAAGAAGCAATAGACATTGGACCACATAAATCAGAATGAATAAGATCTAGAATACATTTGGATCTACTTTCTTTACTATGAAATGGACCTTTTGTATTCTTACCCAAAGTGCAGCCTCTGCAAGTACCTTCGTGCTCCTGGTTGAATTTCGAAAGGCCCGTGACCATCTTCTCCATGATAGGTAGAGCTTGGAAGTGAAGGTGAGTCAATCTTTGATGCCAAAGATCACACAAGCTTGAAGAATCATGTACTAGTGCCTCAAGTGGACGAGTGCATAGCCTATAGAGACTCTCATGTCTAACTCCTGTCACCCAAGCAATCTTGAAGTTGGAATTCTTCGTCCACACAAGAACTTTGCCTTTAGAGAATGCAACTTGGTAACCCTTATCTTCCAAGGTTGAAATGGAATCAAGGTTTCGCTTGATGCCTAGAACATATAGAACATCACACAACTGTAGGGAAATGTCGGAATCCAAGTGGAGAGTGGAGGACCCAATTCCTTTCACTGAGTAACTAGTATCATCTCCAATAATGACCTGTTCACTAGAATCTCTCCCCACCAAGTTAGTTAAATGCTCCCTAAATCCAGTGATGTGGCAAGAGGTGCCACTAGCAATCAACCAAGTGTTGGTGTCGATAGGTACATTGCTTGACAATGCCGAATAGAATAAGTATTCACAAGAATCCTTCTGCAGAGAGACTTCATCAACATCTGCAATGGTAGCCTGCTACTTAGGCTTGGTTGGACAATCCTTAGCAAAGTGACCATACTTGTCACATCTAAAGCATTGGACTTTGGAGAGGTCCCTCTTCTTCTTGAATGCGGGAGCACCATCAGCTCCTTTATCTCTATTCCTCTTGAAATATCCTTTCTTCCCATCTTTGCCTTTCTTCTTCGAGGATTGCGAGGCGAGAACATGAATGTCTTCATTAGTAGAGCTTTGACCAATTCCTCTTGCAGCTAACCTAGACTCCTCCTGAATGCAATCTGCTCTCAACCAATCAAACTTAGGATGTTTCGATCTTGCACTGATTCCTTGAATGTAAGACTCCCAAGATGAAAGAAGACCATTAAGAGCAAGCATGGTCAAGTCCTTGTCATCTACCACATCACCAATTGTAGAGAGCTGATCTCTCAACTCTGAAATCTTCATGAAGTAAGCAATAACCGTTTCTCCTTTCGCCATCTTCACATGATGGAGTTGTTGCTTCAGTGCAAGTGCCCGGCTTGTGTTGTTGATTTCGTACATCTCCTCCAAGGTTTTAAACATTTCTCTTGCCGTCTTCAACTTGGAGACAATAGGAACAATATGATCCTTCATGGAATCAACTAACATCTTCTTCGCCTTAATATCTTTCTTCCTCCATTGAACTTTCTCTTCCTCATCCGTAGGTTCGGGAACTTTGCTCTCCACAAACTCAGCCAATTCATTTTCTTCTAAGGTGAGCATAATTCTGAATCTCCATGATGTGAAATTTGATGCTCCCTCAAGTCTATCCTCAATCTTAAGACCGTTCACCATCTTGACAAGAGATAGAAGTAATCAACGATGAGAAAGAGAATAAAGAGTATCGCTGTAATACAAAATCTGATCAAGATCTTCTTCAAACCCGCTCTATACCATGTTAGTTTTATGATCAGATTAGAGCACAAAAAATTAATTCAAAATTCAACACAAGAACACAGCAGATACCCTGGGAAAACCCTCCACTTGAGGGAGAAAAACCCAGCAACAATATATCACTTATATATTGAATCACAAATGGAAGTCTCCTTTACAATAGAGGCTGATAATGGGGCCAATAGAATGCACCACAAGCTGATGCTATCACAAGAACAACCAGATGTAAGTTGCTGATAATGAAACTCAGCCACCAATAATGTCGATCTGCTCTTTGAGAATAATTCGCACTATATAAAGCTCAAACTTATGATGAATATGGAATGGAATGAAATCGATGTCAAATGAAGTGCAACCAAGGTGTATAAATACAATTCGAAGGGAGAGACGTGACTCTTCAAGATCATCATGTCAGCCTCATTCAAGAGGCATGTCTTTACAAACAAGAAGTCGGCCTCCATAGAAAATCGCACTTCCAAAATAATTGTGCCACTTCATATTAAACAAATATTAATCATTATTTAGTAAATGACGTGGCCATTCATAAAATCGTTCTTCACCAATTAAATGGCCGATAGGCTATAATTTAATTGCTTTCTTTTATTCGATCTGGGCTGGAAGATGCGACCAACACTGCATATGAACATCAACATTATGTACTATCAAATCATCAATCAATTGAAACAATTCACACAAATGATCAATCCTCTGCATTATTTCCTCCCAAATCTTTTGTTTCATATGCCTCATTGTTTCTCTACAAAATGCAATTAACTTATTTTGACAAGAGTTTATTTCATTTTTTGCTTCCATCAGCTTTGCCACCAATCTTTCACTGTTTTTCTCTCTTCCTCCAATTTTTGTCCCCAATATTTTGCTTTCACCAAGTTTTGTTTAATTTTTTTGAAGTGAACTTTACATCATCATTTTTTTTTTGCTCTTATCTAACCTTTGCTTCAGTTCATTCAATTCCACCTTTCTTTCTTTATCCTCTTGGCTTGTAGATGTAGAGGCAAATTTTTTTATTCTTTTTCTAATTCATTGCTCTTGTTATCTGTTGTTTTCCTCTTTGCTTTCTCATTTACTAGATCTGCCTGTAACTATATATTTGAATTTGCAACCTTTTTTCTCTCTTGCTTTAGCAATGATGTGTACACCAATTGCTTATTCTTTTTTGATACATTAATTTTGTCAGAATTTTTGTATCCAAAAAAATCCAATTGGAAACTGCTCACCTGAAATTCAAAGCGATCCATCTGATTCTCTAGTTTATTTTGAACTGTGGGCACAACATGTACTCCATGATTTTTGTATTTGGGTCAAATGTGGGTAATACCCCAGTTGTTGTAGGCTCTAAAGTTACAGTAAATGTACTTTCTATCAGTTGCTTCCTTTCTTTTTTTATCATTTTTTATTTCTTTTTAAACTCATCATTGTAATCAAAACTTGGGGCCACAAACATAATGGAATGCTTGAATGGCAAAGGAGTACTTGCAGTGATGGGAACATCTCCAATTATCTAAGACCGAGCCCGAGCCTAAGGATTAGCTATTGCTGTTGCAATCACACTAACTGGAGGAGTGTCTAGAAATAACTCCTTTGGGGTGGAAATTAAGGTAGTGGTATTGGTATTGATAGTTGGACTTGGACCTATCATAATTCTTTTCTTCTTTAGAATGCCTTGATCATTGGGTGTCTTTGTAGTATCTTGCATTGTTGGCCTCTTGTGTGTGATTTGTTGTCATAGCACATGTTGACCACTACTAGTACTACTACCCATACCATCACCACCAGTGGCAATGCTAGTTGCACTAGATTCTCCACCGTGGGCATGTCTTGGTTGTGATTGTATCTGACCATGATGATTAGGAATCAAAGCTATAACAAAATGAATCGTTTCAACTGTCCTTGTTTGCCCTTGAGCTTTTTTATCAGCTCCAATGCCTTGCAAATCACTAGGTTTTCTATGGCCTACCTCTATTGGCTCCCAAATGCCTTGTCCTTAGGACCCCAAACCACAACATTCATAACCTATTTTTTCAGCTATGGTTTCTCCTGAAGTATATGTTTGTTTTATGGTCTCACTTAAACCAGATTTGACTTTGCTTGCATATTGTACACTTTGTTCTTCCCTATCATCATCAGTTTCTTCAGCTTTAGAGGGATGATTTTTATTCCACAAATTGCTAAACTCAGAATCTCCTTCAATCTTTTGAAATGTCGCACTAGTTTTTGGTTCACCTAGATCCTTCCTCATAGACCAAAAGGCAGTAATTTTTTATTGTGTTCAAAATTTTTATCTACAAACCCTTTCTACAGAATCTGGTTTTTTTACTTTAGTAGATAGTTGATCACTTTTTTCATAAAAATTGTCCTACCTCCTAATTTGCTTCTCTGCTTCTCTTTGTTGGTGCAATGCCATAATTTCTGATGACGATTGTTCAAAAGAAATGCCTTCCTCAACAACAATTTTCTCCATTGCTATTTTGACCTCATCTCAAGAATCCTTGTTTTTAAGTTTTCAAGCAAGGGTTTACTTTGATGCTGAATTCTACTTGCAGCATTTTTATTGGCCACAATCCTTGATTTAATGCTTTTCTCTCGAAGGTGAACCCTCCACATGAAAAAGGTAAAGAAGGAAATATGCTCTTCTTTTGCTGACTGACAAAGTATAGTTGATCAGTACTCTCCATCTATCTTACATATTCCAATGCACAAACCTTTTTTGTCACATGTATGGGAAGTTTCTATGGCTTTACTCTTAATCCATAAAATCTTAGCACAATATATTCTTCCATTAAGTACCAATCAACTAATTGTATTTCTTTTCTTAGTTGAATGTGATTTCTACAAGACATAGACAATCTAGGCATTGGAGTATTTGTAATTGCTTGATACAATGGAGCCAAAAAGTAGTCTACAAAATGATTGTAGTTCCTTCAAGAATCATGCATCCTTATCTTAGTGGTCCAATCATATATTGGAGCCAATTTTTTTTACTAAGCATTCATATAGGGTTGAATCTAAAGTTTGTTGATCAGAAACATTCCACTAAATTTGAATAGAAAAAAATAGCACAAGTGAACCTAAATGTCTTAGTGGAACCTCCTTTAATCATTAAAAATTATTTATGCATTGATTCTACAATGTGCTCAAGAAAGTTATATTTGACAAGCCGCTTACCATAGTGGATATTAAATACCATTTCAAGGAGGCTTGCACCCACCTCCCAATTACTATCTAGTCTGAGGCAAAATGCTGGCATGGAAATAGTATCATGAACCCATGGTTTAAAAATTCCCAAATCATAAAGAGGCTTATGATTATTTTTGAATAAGTTACTGACTATCCTAAACTATTTTAATTAGAAAAGTATTTTTCTCCCCTTCATCAGCTACTTCATAAACACTAGCAAGCTTTTCTAGGTCAATGTGGACGTTTCCAAATTTTTCGGTTGTGAACCCCAACACATTTCCAAATTCTTCTGCATTAATGGATAACATTTCTTCTTTGCTATATTTATTAACAATTACTCTGTTGTTATCATCATAATTGTGGTCACAAACCATGATAAAGTTTGGGCAAGGAAACCCTCATGTAACATCATGCGCCCCAATCCAACTACCCACAGTGCAATGATACTATTGATTGGCATTGTTTTACTATTTTGCATTTGCTTTGCAACCTTATTCTCACATGAAAATCTAAGTTCTAAGGTATGCCTACCAAAAATTTCAAGATCATAAATATCATGGTATTCATTTGTGAAACCTGGGGTTTTAAGTACTCCAACATAATCTATTTTTCTATTTGATTTTGCTTTGCCTTTCCCAACAACTGGTCTGGTAGTGGTGGTAGACATGCTTGTACAATGTGAAGTCCCTCTTAAGTCCTTAATTTTTCTTGAGTCTCTCAAGTTCTTAACCCTAAACCCCAAGATTGAAAAATTAAGAAATGATGAAACGTAGGATTTTTGTCTTTCACTTACCCGGATTTTGATTCTTGAAAAGATTAATACAGAGACATTAACAAGCATGGATTGGCTATGTTGGAAACCAAAATCTCCCCGGTGCACTGCAATGAGCAATCTCCCTTTGTGTTGATCCTCACTTAAAAATAAAATCACTTAGCAGTAGAGAGTTCACTTATTTTTTACTTTTTCTCTAATATTAAAGTGAATGAAATGTGTTACCTTCGAACTACACAATTAGTACATTACTATTTTGTATAGACACTTAAAAATAAATTCAACAGTTGGCTTGCATTTTTGCACCTTCTATTAATTATCACTTTTGGCAAGGAGCGGTGCCATTCAAATGTTCCATCTCAAATTAATTATCAATCGTTGATCTTTGTAAATATAACGATTATAGGGTGATTCCGGAGGTTTGAGTTCGCAAGCCTAGCGCTCTGTGAATTTCATTCTGGAATTCAACTACAGCCATCCATCAAACACTCATCGAATAGTCGAGTAACTTATGATATAAACATGTGTTTTAAAACTTTAAAGTGCACAAGGATACAAAATCCTCATGAGATTGTGCCATGTGTCGTCATTTTGTTGCTCACAATCCTAGCCCTCAATAGGAAACCCATTGGAGACATTGAGATGAGTCAACATATCCTTATTCCACGATTTTGCGAGTCACATATAGATCTTCTCGAGTCATCCCACGGACCCACAGAATCCCTTTAAAAAGAATGACATTAACACTTGTCCCCTTTCCGCAATTTTGTGGCAATTAACTTAGCCTTTATAAAACTATCTGCAAACTCGTAGAATCATGCCGAAAGGAAACCACTAAAAAGGAGTCAAATGTCAACCCTTCCGCAATTCCACGGGTGTTCCATTCCTTAATAAAATACTTTGTGCGGATTAACGGAAAGGCATAATAAGCAATGGGAACAATATATTAAGTGTGGGCTCACTTAAGCCATTTAATTAAGCACGTGGAATCTTCTTCTTAAGTGAGTGCTAGGAGAGGATCACACAGTCGGTAACTTAACATTGCAAAGGACTTAATATAATGATTGATGATACTAGGAACTGGGGGAGCAAGTCAACGACAAATTAGAAATAATTAATAAAGTGTAGGGCGGATGTAATAACCCCATTCACTACCCAAGGAAAGGATGCAAATCGAAAAAATTAATAATGACATAAAATATAAATAAAAGCTAAATCAAGGAGGTCGGCAATTTCCATTTGAAAAGATAATATTAATAATTTATTAATAAATACTCTTGGCATCGATGCAACCAAGGGACGTCTAATTGGTAATAAAAGGATAGCAATTTGACACGATATTAAGGGACATGCCTTTTAAAAACAGGCTGCAATGAAAGGATGTGTCCTTAGACTCAATCAAGGGCACTAAAGGAGAGTCATTCCAAAGCAAAAAGCAATGATTATGTTTGGAGATTAATTCAGTTACTACAGCAGATAAGGATTGCTCCAAGGGAGCATATAATACTCTAAACCAGGCTGCGTACCAACTGGAATAATTCAGACACCCAACCCAAGAGTAAATCGCAAAAATTAAAGGTTTAAGATCAGAAACAGCGATGGAAGAATAGACATCATCTAGCCCACATTCATGTGCATGTAATTGGATAGATAAGTTAGAAATCGCACCCATATTGTGGTGTCTATTTGCATTCTTTAAACCATTAAAATTGCAAATCGCCTATCAGCATTTATAGCAGATAGTGGCTCATTTCTATCAGCATTTCATTGATTATTATTAAGTCCTATATAAGTCTAATAATCACATCAATAATAGCCAAGAAGATTGCTCTTAATCAGATTAAAGTGTATCATTGAAATTATTGATTCTAGACCTATTTAGATACTTTGATTTAGAAGACTGAAGGAAAGATTAAGATAAATCTATAAGGGGACATCACAAGTGGTATCAGAGCTGGTCAAACCTGTCAGCCTGTGAAGGTGGGTGAGTGAAAGAGAAAGGAGATACTACAATAGAGAAATAAAGAAACTGTGGGAACCTGCCCAAGCTCCTGAAGGAAGAACAACCCCCAACATCTTAGGCATCCACAACAATCCTAAATCTAGTAGGGAACAAAGAAACAATAATATGGACAGAGACTTCAATGATCATATGGACAAATTTATGACCAAACAGAGCACTACCCAACAACGAATGGCACAAGTGTTGGACTCATTGGCACTCATGTTAAATATAAACAAGAACAACCAAGTTGGCAATAGTGGAGGAAGTGAAGATAATTCAAGCAATAATAGAACCGCAAATCGTCATGTTTCTACAAACAGTTCTAGACCTATGATACCTACCTTTCCACCTAGAATTGATTTACAAGCAGGCAATGAACCAACGTTGGTAGAGTTATTGTAATGTCCCCTTCTCATCGGTGATCTTACGACACATCAGCCTATTCGGAAGCCTGTAAGTGTGTGAGGTAAAATTAGGGTTTCCAGTTCTGAGGTTCTGTGGCTTTTCAGGGAGTTTACTATTTATAGTAAATCCTAATTTTTGGCAGTATGCAGTTATCATTCTTCAAGGTCTTCATTTGCAGTTGGAGCATCTAATGCAATTCAAGTTTGGCTCCTAATGGTTTAATTTTGGAGAATCAAGGCATTAATGTTTAATTTGCAGTTGACCCCCTTGGCCTAGGAGAACAACTTTATGTTGTGTTTAAAAGAGGGACTTGGAAGGGGGGACGCCTTCATGAAGAATTAAATATATTTTAATTATTGCCTTTTTGCCTTGGGAAAAGTGGATGCCACTTTTAAAAGAAATAATTTTAAATTAAAGAGAAGTTCATATTATGCAAAAAGGGACGCCTTTTTGAGGAATTAATTGTTTCTTGGAAATTTGAAAAGACTCCTGTGTCTTTTGGTATGCTTCCTCAGGAATTTGAGGAGTTTTGTGAGCTTCTATTTAATGAAGGTTTTTGCTCCAGCATTTCATCCATTCATGTTATCATATTGTTATGCTGTCGGAATGACATCTGAAACCTTGCTTCGAGGATGCTACCTCCTAGCCATTAACCAATTTCGTGTTTGAAATACAACACCTAGTTGGACTTTGCTGCTTCTCATCCAGACTAGCAGATTTGTGCTCAACAGTTGAAGTTATGATGAAATTTCCAGATTTTGAAGTTGTTGATGCATCTACAGCAGAAAGTGAATTTTGTTAGCAGCTCTTGGAATAAAATTCATTTGGTTTTGGGTACTTTTGCATTGCATTTGTTTGCCAAGGGCGCCCCTTTCCTCCAAGTTTGAGATTTTATTTTGAAGTCTCTAATTTTTAAAGACAAAATCGCCCCTTCTCAAGGCCATACCATTTAGCTTGCATTGGGAAGTGTGCCAGAAATTAAAGACCAAGTTTTGTTGTTGTTTCTTCATCCTAGCATGGTCGCCTACCTTCTAGAAGTCCATAGCATTCAGTCTCATTCGATTTGGAGGTGAAATGAGTGAGTTATGAATATTTTATTGATTTTCCAGTTGGCTGATAAGAAATTCCAGAACTCAGGTTTTTATATCAGATTCATATGTTTTCTGTTTTGATCATAATTCTATCATTGGAGAGTAAGAAACATCATTAGAATTCATTCTTCTCTTCTAGTCTTATTTCTCTATCATTGTAATACTTGTTTTTGCAATCTTTTGAATTGTAAAGTTTTGATTAGTAGTACTAATCCAACCTATGTTATTGCTGCAACTACTTGTTTTATTTCCTATTAATTACCCCTGGACGGTTTACCGCCAGTGCGGAGAAAGAACTTGCTATATCATTGTACCCACTCTCAAGTGGTGAATCCCCACTATTCTGTGGATGCCCGCCGCAGCGGATGAATTAGATTGATGTAGCTTCATGGCTAGTTATCCGCCTACTAGTTTCAATTCTAAGTAATCACTCCATCATATGTTAGCACCTTGCCCTCAGTGGGATCTTGTGTGCACATTCTTGATGTTGAGTTTGTTAAATTCAAGTACTTTATCAATTAGCTCCTCCGCCATATGACAACAACTATCCTTCCTTGGGATTGAGTGTGCATTCTTGGTGTGAGTTCTTTCAAGTTTGTTTTTCTATTTGGAGCTAACACTAATCAAGTTGGCTAATGCTGGTTATGTGTGTAAATCTTCAAGAAAAAATTGGTTAGCATATTTCAGTGGTATCAAAGCAGAAGACCCTGCCATCCTGTGGCAGTTTGCAGTTGGTTATCTGATGAGTGAAAGAGACACTAGGCCATACACCAGAAGTCAGGCTAGAACTCAGCATCAGTTTCCGTCTGTTCCAGAGGTAGAGACTTTCTCAGGAGTCTTAAGAGATCTTGGCAAAACAGTGGAAGGTTCAGAAAAGTCAGTGGAAGAAGTTGAACACACAGTTGAAATAATGTCAGACAGTGTTAGGCAAGCAAATGAAGAGAGGGACAGAGTTGAGAAGAAGTTTGATGGGATGATAGACATGATGTCCCGTCTATTGTCCAAGTTGGATCAACAAGCAGCTCATAATGTTCTTCAGCCCCAAAATAATCCAACTTGGTGAAAGCAGTGGAGTTAATGGAAAATCTAGTAATGGCAGTCCTGAGGTGAATAAAGGAGATAGAATTGTGGGTCAGCATGCTGCAATTCCTAGTGGGTCATCCTCTAGACCTCTTTTCCCCGTCTTCACACCAAGGGAAGAGCAACAACCGGTTGAAGCTGCACCAACCTTTGCTGATGATGCACGTCAAGCTTACATGGAGTATGCTTCTTTACCTCTCGATTTGAGAGATGCTTGGACCTTTGATCAATTCATGAATCAAAGGAGTCGGAGAAATGGAGGAAGGAATGAGCAACGTCCTCCTATGGTGCCTAGAAATGATTTCTACCAAGCTTTGGGAAAAATAACTATGGAACATTTTGATGGTAGTAATAAGTGCACAGCCAGATCATGGGTGCAGAAGCTAGATAATTATCTCTCTCTCAGACCCATGCCAGAAGGAGATGCTATAAAGTTTGCTACTTTGCATTTGGATGGGATAGCTCACGAATGGTGGACTCATGGTTTGGTCACTCTTGGCCATAACCTCATTCGTACCTATGATGAGTTTACCAACAAGCTGATCGAGAGATTTGATACCAAGGATCCAGAGTTGAGATTCAGAGAATTGGCAAATTGAAACAACAAGGATCTTTAGAAAATTATGTGGCTGATTTTCAGAGGTTGTCAGTAATGGTGCCTAACATTACTGAGAGAAGACTTGTGGTTCTTTTTGCTGAAGGTTTAATGGAGCCTTTGAAAGGATGGGTTAAAGCCTTTGATCCACCAACTCTAGATGAAGCCATTAAGAAAGCAAGGAGCATGGAGTTGGCAGCCCCAAGGCCTAAGTTTCATTCGAAACCTTTCAGCCATAAGAAGGATAAGAAACATTCTTCAAATCTGCCTAAGAAGTTTCCACCAAGGTTATCAGAGGAGCTCAGAGAACAACTTAGAAAAGATGGAGTTTGCTTCACTTGCCGTGAACCTTGGGTTAAGGGTCACCGTTGCTATGGAAGAGGCAAAGCAAATCGAATGGAGGGCTATTTTGATTATGGATCAAAATCTGATTCGTCTGATCAACAATATGAATCAGCAAGTAGTGAAGGTGAAGAAGCCCCTAAAGAGAAGCCTGATGAGGTGGTAGATGGTAGTGCTTTTGCACAACTATCAAGTTTTCAGAAAAATGAGTCCTTTCGGGTTCATGGAGTAGTTAATTCCCAAAGGATTGTTGCTCTAATTGACACTGGAGCAACTCATAATTTTATTGATGAAGGATTGGTTGCTAAAAAGGGTTTGAAGACTGAGGAATTTGATGGTTTCAAGGTAATGGTTGTAGATGGTTTTACTATGTCTTGCACGAGGAAGATTCCTAACCTCTCTATGCAATTGGGAAATTATGAGATTAAAGATGATTTTTATGTGGTGGGAATTGGAGACACTGATGTTGTGTTAGGCATACAATGGCTGCGATCTCTTGGTGAGATCACATTGAATTTGCAAACTATGGAGCTTAAATTTCAGTCTAATGGAAGGAAGGTTGTTCTAAGAGGGATGTCAAATGGGGGCCCTCGAATTGTGTCTTTGAAGAGGATGGAAAGGCTGATCCGTCACGATCAGGTTGAATGGGCTGCTGAATGTTTGGTTCTACCAGCTGATCCAGTGGAGGAGAAAAGGCAATATCATCCAGATATTCAAGCCTTACTTTCAAAGAAGAGCAAAGTCTTTGGAAGCCTACCTCCTGGAAGACCTCCTGAAAGAGGTTCTGAGCATGTCATTGAATTAGAAGAAGGAGCAAAGCCTGTCATGACTACACCTTACCGTTATCCAAAGAAGCAGAAAGATGAGATTGAAAAAGCCATCAAGGAGCTTTTGGAGAGTGGTTTCATTAGACCAAGCAAGAGTCCTTTTGCTTCTGCAGTGGTGCTGGTCAAAAAGAAAGATGGCACAATGCGTATGTGTGTTGACTACCGTGCATTGAATCAAAAGACAATCAAGAATAGATATCCTATTCCTAGGATAGACGAGCTTATTGATGAGCTCCATGGAGCTATGTTTTTCTCAAAGATTGATCTTCGTTCGGGTTACCATCAAATCAGAATGAGGGAGACAGACATAGAAAAAACAGCATTCAGATGTCACTTTGGGCATTTTGAATTTCTTGTCATGCCTTTCGGTTTGACAAACGCTCCAGCAACATTTCAATCTTGTATGAACAAGATTTTTAGACAACAGTTGAGGAAGTTTGTGCTCATCTTCTTCGACGACATTCTCATTTTCAGTAAGTCATGGGAAGAGCACCTTAAGCATTTGGAAGAAGTGCTTAGTATTTTGGAGGCGGAATGTTTGTTCGCCAAAGAATCAAAGTGTGAGTTCGGGATGACAGAACTCTTATATCTTGGCCACATTATCAGTTCAAAGGGTGTGAAAGTTGATCCTGAGAAGATAAGAGCCATTCTTGATTGGCCAACTCCAAAGAATATTTCTCATTTGAGAGGATTTTTAGGGTTATGTGGATTCTATAGAAGATTTGTGAAAGGATATTCTCATCAAGCAGCACCTCTCACAGATCTTACAAAGAAAGGAGCTTTTCTTTGGACTAAGAAGGCACAAGAAGTTTTTGATAAGTTTAAGCAAATCATGAGTACATGTCCAGTGTTGGCTCTTCCGGATTTTACAAAACCATTTGAATTACAATGTGATGCTTCAGGTGAAGGTGTTGGAGCTGTTCTAATGCAAGACAAACATCCTATTGTCTTCGAGAGCCGGAAGTTGAGAGGAGCAGAAAAAACTTACTCCATTTATGACAAAGAGATGCTTGCCATCATGCATGCTTTGTCTAAATTCCGTCAATATTTGGTGGGAAGTAAATTTGTTGTTAAGACTGACCACAATAGTCTTAAACATTTTATGCGCCAAAAGGATTTGAATGAAAGGCAACAGAAGTGGGTAAGTAAGCTCCAAGCATATGACTTTGACATTGAATATGTCAAAGGGAAAAATAACATAGTGGCTGATGCTCTTTCAAGAAGGCCTCATTTGCAGTCACTCTGTGAGTTATCAGCAGATTGGAAGGAGTTAATTGTTGCTGATTATGTTAAAAATCAGTTTGCAACCAGCTTGCTAGAAGGTCATTTGGTTGATGAAAGGTATAAGTTGGTTGATGGGATAATCTACTATAAAGATAGAATCTTTTTAGTGCATGAATCTAAGCTTAAAAAGAAGATTCTACAATCTTTTCATGATGTTCCCCTTGCTGGTCATCAAGGGATTTTCAAGACTTATAAGCAGATTCGTGAAAGATTCACTTGGAAAGGGTTGAAAGAAGAAGTCTTGAACTACATTAGAGAGTGTCCGATTTGTCAAAGAAATAAAAATGAACACTCTTATCCAGCTGGTCTACTACAGCCCTTGCCAATTCCGAATTAGAAATGGGAAAGCATTGCAATGGATTTTATCACGAGGTTGCCCAAGGTGCAAGGACGAGATTGTATTTTTGTTGTGGTTGATAGACTAACAAAATTTGCTCATTTCTTTGCTATCACCACTTCATTTACAGCAGCTCAAGTGGCTGAGTTGTTTTTTAGAGAGGTCTTCCGTTTGCATGGATTGCCTAAAACTATTGTCAGTGATAGGGACAGCAAGTTCCTAAGTGTTTTTTGGCAAGAGATCTTCAGATTGAGTGGGACAGTGCTTACTCCAAGCACTAGTTATCACCCACAAACAGATGGGCAATCAGAAATTGTTAACAAATGGTTAGAAGGCTACCTAAGAAACTATGTTTCAGGACAGCAAAGAGCTTGGATTAAATGGCTTCATTTAGGAGAGTATTGTTATAACTCTTCTTATCATATGTCAATTAAGATGTCACCTTTCATGGCTCTTTATGGTTATGAAGCTATTAATTTTGTTGATTTAGTGTTTGGTGATAGTAGAGCTCCACAAGCACAGGATATGTTACAACAGAGCCAAGACATCTTGAAATCTCTCAAGGAAAATCTGCAACAAGCTCAAAATCAGTAGAAGTTATACGCTGATCAGCAGCGTGTTGAGAGGTCTTTTGAAGTTGGGGACATGGTCTACTTGAGGCTTCAGCCCTATAGACAATCTTCTCTCAAGAAAAGTGGTGCAGAAAAGTTGAAGCCACGTTTCTATGGTCCTTTCAAAGTCACCAAGAGGATTGGTGAAGTTGCTTATGAGTTGGAGCTTCCAGCTGAAAGCAAAGTGCATAACGTCTTTCATGTGTCACGCCTCAAGAAGGCACTTGGACACAACGTTGTGGCTACTTCAAAATTACCTCCATTGGATGAGGAAGGTCAGTTGGTGTTGATTCCAGAAGAAATTCTTGATACTAGAGAGCGTTCCTTGAGGAGAAGGACAATCAAAGAATACTTGGTTAGATGGAGGAATTTCCTATTGAAGATGCCACGTGGGAAGGAGAACAGATCTTGTTGCATCCATCTTTTCAGTTGCTTGAGGACAAGCAATCTCGAGGAGGGCGGACTGTAATGTCCCCTTCTCATCACCGACACTCATCGCCTATTCCAGAAGCCTGTAGGCGTGTGTGAGGTAAAATTAGGGTTTCCAGTTCTGAGGTTATGTGGCTTTTCAGGGAGTTTACTATTTATAGTAAATCCTAATTTTTGGCAGTATGCAGTTATCATTCTTCAAGGTCTTCATTTGCAGTTGGAGCATCTAATGCAATTCAAGTTTGGCTCCTAATGGTTTAATTTTGGAGAATCAAGGCATTAATGTTTAATTTGCAGTTGACCCCCTTGGCCTAGGAGAACAACTTTATGTTGTGTTTAAAAGAGGGACTTGGAAGGGGGGACGCCTTCATGAAGAATTAAATATATTTTAATTATTGCCTTTTTGCCTTGGGAAAAGTGGATGCCACTTTTAAAAGAAATAATTTTAAATTAAAGAGAAGTTCATATTATGCAAAAAGGGACGCCTTTTTGAGGAATTAATTGTTTTTTGGAAATTTGAAAAGACTCCTGTGTCTTTTGGTATCTTCCCTCGAGAATTTGAGGAGTTTTGTGAACTTCTATTTAATGAAGGTTTTGCTCCAGCATTTGTCCATTCATGTTATCATATTGTTATCTTTGTCGGAATGACACTCACGAAACCTTCAACCGAGGATGCTACCTCCCTGGCAGTAACCAATTTACGTTTTGAAATACAACAACTTTGTTGGCGTAACAACTAACACCTGCGGGTAAGAGTTAGATGCAGGACTGACTATACACCTCGCCAATGAGTGCTCTTCAAATTAGGAGGAAGCTCCCTCGTTATTGTGACAAAGTGCTTTGAAAGGAAAGTAAACTAAAACTAAATCACATCTTTGTTTCAGTAAGAGGTACAAGGCTTTCTCGAAAACTATATATGTTACTTGTTGAGTATTTTCTAGTTTCGCAGACTACTAACTACAACTATCCCAATTACTTAAAATCTATCCAGTTTCCTCAAGAAAAACAGAGCATGAGAAAACCAAGCAAGGTTTGACTAACTGACGATAAACGAGTATAGATTCTCAACTTTAAGGCAAGGTGGCACATCTATCAGCGCAATCTAAACACGTTTTTGGCAACAACATCACACGATAAACTGAATACAGATTCTCAACTTGAAGGCAAGGTGGCACAACTATCAGCTCAATCCGAACAAGTTTATTGTTTACAACACACGATAACCAAGTGCAGATTCTCTACTTGAAGGCAAGGTGGCGCAACTATCATCTCAATCTAAACAAGTTTATTGAACACAAAAACAGATTGATCTAAGGAAAGAATTCACCATCACAATTGCATGAAACCTATGTG